>JAEIGI010000058.1:0-307691 GCA_018903615.1 Drosophila neocordata
AGATAAGTCAGAAACAGCAAAAGTACAGTGCGTGAATAGAAATATATCGAGTGAAAGCAAAGTGTCCCTAACAGCCAGGACAACAATCACCAACTACAAGGAATAGACAATGCAGAGCTACGAAGAAATTTACAAGGCTACCGAGATACAAAGTTAAATAACTTCCCCAGATACAGAGTTAAACAAGGGTGTGTGAAAAGCGGTTGAGTCTAACCAGTGGCCAACAGGGCTACCCCCATAGCAAGTTTATCAGGCCAGAGTGTGGTAAAAAAATAGCAGGTTAGATTTAACTGGTGTTTAGGTCAGAGTGACATTAATAAAATTTATAATGTTTGACAGCGAATCACAAAAACCAGTCCTAATCATTTTATCCTCAGCATTACATCCTGTCACTTTAGTTTCCTCTATTATATTAATGTTTACGTACTGTACGTGCATGTAGTGTATGTTTTCGTAATATATGTATTTTATGTAGGGAGCCATGTAAATAATATTAGTCCTAGTCAATGTCCAGGTGACACCCTAATTGACTAGGATAATATTATTTGTCTAGTGCTAGTCGACTAAGAAACTTTTACAGACCAATGTCCAGGTGACACCCCAGTTGATCTGATGAAGATTCTTGGGCCCTTAGTAGTTCTGTTGTACTTGTAGCGATTCGTGATAATTCCTATTTTATTTAAGCCAATGTCCGTGTGACACCCTAGTTGACTTAAATAATAGGAATTATCCAACAGGTCGCAATTGGATAATTCAAACAAATATGTTAGAAAGTATATAAAACTTATAAATACCAAATTTAGTGATAATCGCTTTTAAAACAACAAAGTTATTGCTCGAAATCCATATTCATGACCGATCGTTCCTATGGGAGCTATATGATATAGTGCCCCGATTCTGATAAAACTTTCCAGATATGTTAGAAAGTATATAAAACTTATAATAACCAAATTTAATTATAATCGCTTTTAAAACAACCAAGTTATTGCTCGAAATCCATATTCATGACTGATCGTTCCTATGGGAGCTATATGATATAGTCAACCGATTTTGATAAAACTTGGTGGATATGTTAAAAAGTATATAAAACTCAGAAATACCGGCTTTCGTAATATTTCGTTGGAAAACAACAAAGTTATTGAGGTTAAAGCATATTCACGACCGATCGTTCCTGTGGGAGCTATATGATATAGTCATCCGATCAGAATGATTCCGAGATATACAATGCCTGCAGCAAAAAGAAGCCTAGGTGCAAAATTTCAGCTCTGTAGCTTTAAGGGTCTCGGAGGAGATTGCGTTGATCCAGACAGACGGACATTCGGACAGACGGACAGTCGGACAGACGGACATACGGACAGACGGACAGGGCTAAATGAACTCAGCTCATCGTGCTGATCAAGAATATATATACTTTATATAGTCGGAGATGCTTCCTTCTATGCGTTGCAAACTTCTGACCAAAATTAATATACCTTTTTTGCAAAGGTATAAAAAAATGAAGTAACAAAAGGAAAAGAAAAATTACAGGACTTACACAATATACCAACATGTAACAAAATTCTGAGAGTCACTACCAGAAACCGAAGTAAACAGTTAAATTCCTGCGCGGGAAAAGAAAAAATAATATAGAAGAGTTGCAAAAGCAATCTCTTAATGCTTCTAAGCCCAACGTCATTGTAAATGACGAAATACGAAAAGTAGTAACCTTGCGAATAACTAATTCCTTATGCACATTCAAACATGGCAAGAAAGTTATAGCAAGAATTGACATTTGCGATATGTATACCAATGAAATTCTCGACTTAGGTCAATTTTTTCAAAGGCTCGATAAAGAAGCCGGTATACTCAATATCAGTAAAGTCAAAGTGGCACCGAGCGAAAAGATCTTTGAAACCATTTCAATAGAATCTTTTAAAAATATGGGCAAAAAAAAATTTAGAATTTTTAAGAGTAGCGCTACTCAAGCCGGTGACCCAATTATCGAATAACGATAAAGAAAAAGAAGCAATACTGTTTACGTTCCACGATGACCTTATACAAGGTGGTCATACTGGAATATCAAGAACCATAGCAAAAATTAAAAGACACTACTATTGGAAAAACATGACACGAGATATATCTCATTATATAAAAAAATGTAATAGGTGTCAAAAATCAAAAGTGACAAAGCATACAAAAACACCGTTAGTTATAACTGAAACGCCACAACTGGCTTTCGACAGGGTAATAGTGGATACGATCGGTCCACTCCCAAAAACGGAAAACGGAAATAAATACGCAGTAACCTTAATCTGCGATTTAACAAAATATCTTGTTATTATACCAATTAGAGACAAAAGTGCAAAAACAGTAGCGAAAGCTATATTTGAAGATTTCATTCTGCGGTACGGTCCAATGAAGACGTTCATTACGGACATGGGAACAGAATATAGAAACTCAATAGTTGAAGATTTATGCAAAAACTTGCAAATTAAAAAAATAACTTCAACCGCACACCACCACCAGACTGTAGGCACGGTGGAGCGAAGCCACCGAACACTTAATGAGTTTTTACGATCCTACATTTCAGTTGATAAAAGCGACTGGGATGTATGGATACGATACTTCGCTTATTGCTTTAACACAACACCCTCTATGGCACATGATTATTGTCCATATGAGTTGGTATTCGGTAAAATTTCAAATTTACCAAAACATTTTAATAGTGTTGATAATATAAATCCACTATATAATATAGATGATTATGCTAAGGAATCTAAATTTAGATTAGAACAGGCTTATAAAAGAGCCAGAATTATGTTAGAACAACATAAGGTAAAGAATAAAGAAATATATGATAGGAAAACTAGAAGGATGGGCTAACTTCGGCCACGCCGAAGTTCGGATACCTTTGCAAACTGTTGTTTTCAATTACATATAAATTACCAGAATTATAAGAAAGCATATAAAACAAGAAAAAAAACTTACGAGTAAAAATAAATTTTTTTTTTTTTGGTCCTATTGTTCCTATAGGAGCTATATCATATAGTCGGCCGATTCTGTTAAAACTCAACAGACACATTTTTATATATACCAAACTTTCATATACCAAATTTCAAATGAATCGCTGTTAAAATAACCAAGATTTTCATCTAAAACCAATTTTTTGGCCGATCGTTCCTATGGGAGCTATATGATATAGTGCCCCGATTCTGATAAAACTTTCCAGATATGTTAGAAAGTATATAAAACTTATAAATATCAAATTTAATTATAATCGCTTTTAAAACAACCAAGTTATTGCTCGAAATCCATATTCATGACCGATCGTTCCTATGGGAGCTATATGATATAGTCAACCGATTTTCATAAAACTTGGTGGATATGTTAAAAAGTATATAAAACTCAGAAATACCGGCTTTCGTAATATTTCGTTGGAAAACAACAAAGTTATTGAGGTTAAAGCATATTCACGACCGATCGTTCCTATGGGAGCTATATGATATAGTCATCCGATCGAAATAATTCCGAGATATACAATGCCTGCAGTAAAAAGACGCCTGGGTGCAAAATTTCAGCTTTGTAGCTTTAAGGGTCTCGGAGGAGATTGCGTTGATCCAGACAGACGGACAGACGGACAGGGCTAAATGAACTCAGCTCATCGTGCTGATCAAGAATATATATACTTTATATAGTCGGAGATGCTTCCTTCTATGCGTTGCAAACTTCTGACCAAAACTAATATACCTTTTTTGCAAAGGTATAAAAAAGAGGAATCATTAATAGTTTCAGTTGGGCGTTAAATGGCAACATTAAAAAAAGTTCAGAATTTAATTCCAAATACCAGAAGCAGAACTCGTCTTAGTAACAGCCTATCTGATATTAGGGAGGACCAACCAGTAGTCGGACTGGACGACATTACATCCATGACATCAGCTTCCAGTTCACCACCCCTTAGCCAGGGGAATATAAGTCATTCAGACATACTTGCCACATTAAAAATACCTGATGCAATTCGGTTTTTACCACCTTATAACGGCAATCCTAAAACCTTATGAGACCATGTTAGTAACGGTGAAGAAATTCTTCTCCTTGTACGAGGAACAGATAAAACACCATATGGGCAGATGCCTCTTAGGGCTATCAGAAATAAAATTGACGGGCCAGAAAATGAGGCCATTATAGATGCTGGAGCAGGTTTAGTTTGGGATGAGATAAGAGAGGCTCTCATTCAGAGCAGTATGGATGAACCGACCCTTATGTACGAACTACATAACCTTGGACAAAGTTCCTTATCGCTACGCCCGTTATACGAAAAAGTTTGCAAAATTAAGTTAGCACTATTAAGATTGACAGAGACAAGGGAATCAGAACCTCTCCTCATTAAAACAAAAAAAGAACTGTTCGCAAATATCTGCCTCAATTCGTTCCTATCCGGAATTAGGGACAGCAGTCAGGTCCATGAGACCTACCAATCTCCGACAGGCTTTAGATTGGGCTCTAAAAGAAAGAGAAATCTAATTTTCTCAAGATAATAGAAGGAAACAAACACAAAGACAAGATTTGTATGGACCACAAAATGCTAGATATCAACGTTTCAACAGTCGCAAAGACTCGAACGAAAGAGTCGGCAGACGGTTTACGAATAGGTACGACAGGAACGATTTTAATTCAAAACAGAAAACGACTGGAAGCAACACAATAGAAGAAATTATAATTATTCAAGTCTTGAAAATATATGAAAAATGGCAACATGCACAATTGACTTATTAGCATAGCATAGCATTAAGTTACCTACGAGTAACAGATTATATTAAGTAATATATAACATTCTGTCAACCTTATGTTATGTTATGTCATTCACAATTAATACGCCGCAAAGAACGCACGCACAAATAAACATAATTATCAGGTTATGGGCCCAGATCGTCGCGTCTAACTGTCGGGTGTGTGAATCAAAGTAAAATTGGTGTACTTTTAACCTATAACGGCGGAAAAGTGAAAATGATGTCAATGAACGCTATAGAAAAGTTGGATGAACATAATTACGCCACGTGGGCGATTCAGATGAAAAGTGTGTTGGTGCAAGCTGATCTCTGGCCTGTCGTTTGTCAACGTGTGACAAAGCAGGAGAGCGATAGCGCAAAAGCGCAGGCTACACATGATCTGAGGGATGAAAAAGCTATAGCGGCTATAATGCTGTGTTTGAAGGCAACACAGATTAATAGCGTTAAACATTGTGAGACATCTGCAAAAGTCTGGAAGAGATTGAAAGAGCTACACGTGCCCAGAGGGCCTGCACGTAGGGTAAGACTCTTGAAGCAGCTTTTGAACACCAAAATGAGCGCAAGTGACAGTATGGCAAGTCATATCAATTCGTTCTTCCATGTGATGGAGAAACCAAATGAGATCGGGGTAGGATTACCCGATGAATTTGTAGTCATTCTCTTACTGTCATCTTTACCTGAAGGGTATAAAAATTTTGCAATTGCCATAGAAGCCCGAGATGTCATTAAAAGTAAAACTCTTGGAAGAAGGAGAGAGACGTAAAGCGGAGGTTGGGGAAGAAAGAGAAACAAAAATTTTCGGCGCGCAAAACCAAAAGAAGACAAGAAAAAATTGGAAATCGTTTGCAAAGTCTGGCGACAAAAAGGCGGCAGAGTGCAAAGCGAAAGAGAAAATTGAGACAAGATCATTTTCTGCTTATGTGGCAAGGCCATGACACAAGAAGTTGCCACAAAATGTTTGGTGGTTGGACAGTGGGGCAACGGCGCACTTATGTTCAGATAAGGGTCTGTTCATTAAATTGGAGCTTCATAAAGAAAGAATTACACTAGCGGGTGATAAATTTGTTGAAGCGAGTGGCCGTGGAATTGTACGATTGACCTGGAAATATAGCACGATTGATCTACAGAATGTTTTACTGGTAGATAACTTGCAATGTAATTTGATATCTGTTGCAAAGGCGGCTGGAAAAGGTTTCAAAACAGAATTTAACCAAAGCAAAGCGACCATAAGAGATGCCCATGGTAAGGTGGTATTGGAAGCCACAAATAAAAATGGTCTGTATTTGTTCGAGAATAAAATGAACAAGTGTTTTACCGCCAGTTCTGTTAAAAAGCGATTAGTTAATGGAAACAATCAGCTTGGACATGTAAACTTCGAGTCAAAGAGGAAGTTGGTAAAACAGAAAATGGGTAATGGTGGCGATAAGGGTTGAATCAAGTTTCAGAATGAGAAGTCACATGATCAACCAGAGATCGCACAAGTAATTGAGCCTGGATTAAATGAAACGACACCGGAGGAAGAAGCTATGGATTCTCAAGTAAACAACGGTGGGTTCCAGTCAGATGACAAAATAATACGTGTTCGCGGAGGACCAGGAAGGCATACTGGTGGATCAGGGCGTTCATGTTTGCAACATAATGGATCAAACTTAATATCCAAAGGGGAAATGGAAGTTCCAAATAACGTTAAGGAGGCGTTAACTTCTGGATATGCCGATGAATGGAAGACTTGCAGAACGAGCTAGATAGTTTGCGAGGCAGCAAAGCTTGGAATCTAGTAGATTTACCAAAAGGTGGAAAAGTCATCGGATGTAAATGGATCTATGCTATCAAGTGAAATAAGGATGGCGAGATCGAGCGACTGAAGTCAAGGCTAGTCGCAAAAGGCTGTAATCAACGCTATGGAGTAAACTACTGGGATACATTTTCACCAGTAGCACGGTATTCGTCGATCAGATTAGTGATGGCGATGGCAGTTGAACATAGTCTGTACATGCACCAGATGGATTTTACTGCAGCATACTCAAACAGCGAGTTGAAGGATACAGTATACATGCGTCAACCAGAAGGATTTGTTGACGAGAAATACCCAGAGCGAGTATTGTAGTTAAGGAATGGACGAGGATGGAATGAGGCGATAAACAAAGTTATCGTAAAAATTGGTTTCAGTCCCTGTGCAAGTGAACCTTGCATGTATACCCGTCGGACTGGTAAGAATATCAATTTAATTCTCGTTTATTTAGATGGTCTCATTCTAGCAAGCACTAGTCTACAAGAGTTATCAACTATCAAAAGGCTTTTCGGAGAGAAGTTGGATGTGGTAGATGGTGGCAAGCTAAAGCATTTCCTAGGGATGGAAATTGATCGAGATGGCGAAATGGGTGACATATCTGTTGGTCACAAGAACTTCATTGAAGAATTACTTCGCAAATATGGAATGGCTGAGTGCAAGCCAAACGTGGTGCCGTTGGAGCCTGCGTCTCAAGTCAAATGCACCAAAAAGGGATGTAAGAAAGTCAACCAAGTTGAGTACCAGTCGATGATCGGGTCATTGATGTACTTGGCTGAAGCGACTCGTCCGGATGTTTTGCATTCTGTATCAAAGTTGGCTCAAATGAATGCAAAATTACATGATGAGCATGTAGTTGGGGCAAAAAAAGTCCTGCGATATCTCAGAGGAACTGCAGACCTGAAGCTGCGGTATGTTCGAACTGGAGATCCAATAGTCTGCTACATGGACAGGTGATTGCAGTGATCGCAAGTCATATAGTGGCTGGGCATTCATCGCTACAGGTGCAGCGATTACATGGAAATCGAGAAAGCAGAATGTCGTGGCGCTCAGCAGCATGGAGGCTGAGCACGTATCGTTATCGTCAGGGGCCAAGGAAGCGACATACATAAAGAGGCTGATGTCAGAGATGGAATTTCAAGAGGAAGATCCAATGATTATGTATAGCAATAATCAGAGTGCACAATGTTTAGTTAAGAACCCAACTTATCATTCTTGTAGTAAGCACATTGACATGAAATTTCACCATGTAAGAGAAATGTATAAAGATAATGTAATAGATGTAGTCTATGTACCCACAGAAAGTATGACTAAGGATGTTTTGACCAAGAATTTAAGAAGTGTAAAACATCAAAACTGTGTATAGGGCCTAGGGTTAAACTAAGTGTTTAATAGAAGAGGCAAAGTCAATTATGGCACGTTGAGAAGGAGTGTTAAAAATATATGAAAAATGGCAACGTGCACAATTGAGTTATTAGCATAGCATAGCATTAAGTTACCTACGAGTAACAGATTATGTTAAGTAATATATAACATTCTGTCAACCTTATGTTATGTCATTCACAATTAATACGCCGCAAAGAACGCACGCGCAAATAAACATAATTATCATCAAGAAACACCCAACAGAGAGGAACAATCCACAATATCGACCACCCACTAGGTGAAATTCACAACAAAATTACACCAAGTTAGAATATGATTGGAAACTTTAATTCCAAAAGAAAGATTAACTAGAAGGATGGGCTAACTTCGGCCACGCCAAAGTTCGGATACCTTTGCAAACTGTTCTTATCAATTACATATAAATTACCAGAAGAAAAAAAAACTTACGAGTAAAAAAAATTTTTTTTTCTTTGTCCGATTGTTTCTATAGGAACTTATTCATATAGTCGGTCTATTCTGTTAAAACTCAATAGACACATTTATACATATACCAAATTTCGAGTGAATTGCTGTTAAAATAACCAAGATTTTATCTAAAACCAATTTTTGGCCGATCGTTCCTATGAGAGCTATATGATATAGTGCCCCGATTCTGATAAAACTTTCCAGATATGTTAGAAAGTATATAAAACTTATAAATACCAAATTTAGTGATAATCGCTTTTAAAACAACAAAGTTATTGCTCGAAATCCATATTCATGACCGATCGTTCCTATGGGAGCTATATGATATAGTCAACTGATTTTGATAAAACTTGGTAGATATGTTAAAAAGTATATAAAACTCAGAAATACCGGCTTTCGTAATATTTCGTTGGAAAATAACAAAGATATTGCGGTTAAAGCATATTCATGACCGATCATTCCTATGGGAGCCATATGATATAGTCATCCGATCGGAATGATCCGAGATGTACAATGCCTGCAGCAAAAAGAAGCCTAGGTGCAAAATTTCAGCTCTGTAGCTTTAAGGGTCTCGGAGGAGATTGCGTTGATCCAGACAGACGGACAGACAGACAGACAGACAGACGGACAGACGGACAGACGGACATGGCTATATCAACTCAGCTCATCGTGCTGATCAAGAATATATATACTTTATATAGTCGGAGATGCTTCCTTCTATGCGTTGCAAACTTCTGACCAAAATTAATATACCTTTTTTGCAAAGGTATAAAAAGAGGAATCATTAATAGTGGCAGTTGGGCGTTAAATGGCAACATTAAAAAAAGTTCAGAATTTAATTCCAAATACCAGAAGCAGAACTCGTCTTAGTAACAGCCTATCTGATATTAGGGAGGACCAAGCAGTAGTCAGACTGGACGACATTACACCCATGACATCAGCTTCCAGTTCACCACCCCTTAGCCAGGGGAATATAAGTCATTCTGATGCAATTCGGTTTTTACCACCTTATAACGGCAATCCTAAAACCTTATGAGACCATGTTAGTAACGGTGAAGAAATTCTTCTCCTTGTACGAGGAACAGATAAAACACCATATGGGCAGATGCCTCTTAGGGCTATCAGAAATAAAATTGACGGGCCAGAAAATGAGGCCATTATAGATGCTGGAGCAGGTTTAGTTTGGGATGAGATAAGAGAGGCTCTCATTCAGAGCTGTTCGGACAGTAGGGATGAACCGACCCTTATGTACGAACTACATAACCTTGGACAAAGTTCCTTATCGCTACGCCCGTTATACGAAAAAGTTTGCAAAATTAAGTTAGCACTATTAAGATTGACAGAGACATGGGAATCAGAACCTCTCCTCATTAAAACAAAAAAAGAACTGTTCGCAGATATCTGCCTCAATTCGTTCCTATCCGGAATTAGGGACAGCAGTCAGGACCATGAGACCTACCAATCTCCGACAGGCTTTAGATTGGGCTCTAAAAGAAAGAGAAATCTACTTTTCTCAAGATAATAGAAGGAAACAAACACAAAGACAAGATTTGTATGGACCACAAAATGCTAGATATCGACGTTTCAACAGTCGCAAAGACTCGAACGAAAGAGTCGGCAGACGTTTTACGAATTGGTACGACAGGAACGATTTTATTTCAAAACAGAAAACGACTGGAAGCAACACAATAGAAGAAATTATAATTATTCAAGTCTTGAAAATATATGAAAAATGGCAACATGCACAATTGACTTATTAGCATAGCATAGCATTAAGTTACCTACGAGTAACAGATTATATTAAGTAATATATAACATTCTGTCAACCTTATGTTATGTTATGTCATTCACAATTAATACGCCGCAAAGAACGCACGCGCAAATAAACATAATTATCAGGTTATGGGCCCAGATCGTCGCGTCTAACTGTCGGGTGTGTGAATCAAAGTAAAATTGGTGTACTTTTAACCTATAACGGCGGAAAAGTGAAAATGATGTCAATGAACGCTATAGAAAAGTTGGATGAACATAATTACGCCACGTGGGCGATTCAGATGAAAAGTGTGTTGGTGCAAGCTGATCTCTGGCCTGTCGTTTGTCAACGTGTGACAAAGCAGGAGAGCGATAGCGCAAAAGCGCAGGCTACACATGATCTGAGGGATGAAAAAGCTATAGCGGCTATAATGCTGTGTTTGAAGCCAACACAGATTAATAGCGTTAAACATTGTGAGACATCTGCAAAAGTCTGGAAGAGATTGGAAGAGCTACACGTGCCCAGAGGGCCTGCACGTAGGGTAAGACTCTTGAAGCAGCTTTTGAACACCAAAATGAGCGCAAGTGACAGTATGGCAAGTCATATCAATTCGTTCTTCCATGTGATGGAGAAACCAAATGAGATCGGGGTAGGATTACCCGATGAATTTGTAGTCATTCTCTTACTGTCATCTTTACCTGAAGGGTAATTTTGTAATTGCCATAGAAGCCCGAGATGTCATTAAAAGTAAAACTCTTGGAAGAAGGAGAGAGACGTAAAGCGGAGTTCGGGGAAGAAAGCGAAACAAAAATTTTCGGCGCGCAAAACCAAAAGAAGACAAGAAAAAATTGGAAATCGTTTGCAAAGTCTGGCGACAAAAAGGCGGCAGAGTGCAAAGCGAAAGAGAAAATTGAGACGAGATCATTTTCTGCTTATGTGGCAAGGCCATGACACAAGAAGTTGCCACAAAATGTTTGGTGGTTGGACAGTGGGGCAACGGCGCACTTATGTTCAGATAAGGGTCTGTTCAATAAATTGGAGCTTCATAAAGAAAGAATTACACTAGCGGGTGATGAATTTGTTGAAGCGAGTGGCCGTGGAATTGTACGATTGACCTGGAAATATAGCACGATTGATCTACAGAATGTTTTACTGGTAGATAACTTGCAATGTAATTTGATATCTGTTGCAAAGGCGGCTGGAAAAGGTTTCAAAACAGAATTTAACCAAAGGAAAGCGACCATA
This sequence comes from Drosophila neocordata, assembly GCA_018903615.1. NCBI lineage: Eukaryota > Metazoa > Arthropoda > Insecta > Diptera > Drosophilidae > Drosophila > Drosophila neocordata. Next base: position 11,405 of record JAEIGI010000058.1, read on the forward strand.
AGAGATGCCCATGGTAAGGTGGTATTGGAAGCCACAAATAAAAATGGTCTGTATTTGTTCGAGAATAAAATGAACAAGTGTTTTACCGCCAGTTCTGTTAAAAAGCGATTAGTTAATGGAAACAATCAGCTTGGACATGTAAACTTCGAGTCAAAGAGGAAGTTGGTAAAACAGAAAATGGTTAATGGTGGCGATAAGGGTTGAATCAAGTTTCAGAATGAGAAGTCACATGATCAACCAGAGATCGCACAAGTAATTGAGCCTGGATTAAATGAAACGACACCGGAGGAAGAAGCTATGGATTCTCAAGTAAACAACGGTGGGTTCCAGTCAGATGACAAAATAATACGTGTTCGCGGAGGACCAGGAAGGCATACTGGTGGATCAGGGCGTTCATGTTTGCAACATAATGGATCAAACTTAATATCCAAAGGGGAAATGGAAGTTCCAAATAACGTTAAGGAGGCGTTAACTTCTGGATATGCCGATGAATGGAAGACTTCCATGCAGAACGAGCTAGATAGTTTGCGAGGCAGCAAAGCTTGGAATCTAGTAGATTTACCAAAAGGTGGAAAAGTCATCGGATGTAAATGGATCTATGCTATCAAGTGAAATAAGGATGGCGAGATCGAGCGACTGAAGTCAAGGCTAGTCGCAAAAGGCTGTAATCAACGCTATGGAGTAAACTACTGGGATACATTTTCACCAGTAGCACGGTATTCGTCGATCAGATTAGTGATGGCGATGGCAGTTGAACATAGTCTGTACATGCACCAGATGGATTTTACTGCAGCATACTCAAACAGCGAGTTGAAGGATACAGTATACATGCGTCAACCAGAAGGATTTGTTGACGAGAAATACCCAGAGCGAGTATTGAAGTTAAGGAATGGACGAGGATGGAATGAGGCGATAAACAAAGTTATCGTAAAAATTGGTTTCAGTCCCTGTGCAAGTGAACCTTGCATGTATACCCGTCGGACTGGTAAGAATATCAATTTAATTCTCGTTTATTTAGATGGTCTCATTCTAGCAAGCACTAGTCTACAAGAGTTATCAACTATCAAAAGGCTTTTCGGAGAGAAGTTGGATGTGGTAGATGGTGGCAAGCTAAAGCATTTCCTAGGGATGGAAATTGATCGAGATGGCGAAATGGGTGACATATCTGTTGGTCACAAGAACTTCATTGAAGAATTACTTCGCAAATATGGAATGGCTGAGTGCAAGCCAAACGTGGTGCCGTTGGAGCCTGCGTCTCAAGTCAAATGCACCAAAAAGGGATGTAAGAAAGTCAACCAAGTTGAGTACCAGTCGATGATCGGGTCATTGATGTACTTGGCTGAAGCGACTCGTCCGGATGTTTTGCATTCTGTATCAAAGTTGGCTCAAGTGAATGCAAAATTACATGATGAGCATGTAGTTGGGGCAAAAAAAGTCCTGCGATATCTCAGAGGAACTGCAGACCTGAAGCTGCGGTATGTTCGAACTGGAGATCCAATAGTCTGCTACATGGACAGGTGATTGCAGTGATCGCAAGTCATATAGTGGCTGGGCATTCATTGCTACAGGTGCAGCGATTACATGGGAATCGAGAAAGCAGAATGTCGTGGCGCTCAGCAGCATGGAGGCTGAGCACGTATCGTTATCGTCAGGGGCCAAGGAAGCGACATACATAAAGAGGCTGATGTCAGAGATGGAATTTCAAGAGGAATATCCAATGATTATGTATAGCAATAATCAGAGTGCACAATGTTTAGTTAAGAACCCAACTTATCATTCTTGTAGTAAGCACATTGACATGAAATTTCACCATGTAAGAGAAATGTATAAAGATAATGTAATAGATGTAGTCTATGTACCCACAGAAAGTATGACTAAGGATGTTTTGACCAAGAATTTAAGAAGTGTAAAACATCAAAACTGTGTATAGGGCCTAGGGTTAAACTAAGTGTTTAATAGAAGAGGCAAAGTCAATTATGGCACGTTGAGAAGGAGTGTTAAAAATATATGAAAAATGGCAACGTGCACAATTGAGTTATTAGCATAGCATAGCATTAAGTTACCTACGAGTAACAGATTATGTTAAGTAATATATAACATTCTGTCAACCTTATGTTATGTCATTCACAATTAATACGCCGCAAAGAACGCACGCGCAAATAAACATAATTATCATCAAGAAACACCCAACAGAGAGGAACAATCCACAATATCGACCACCCACTAGGTGAAATTCACAACAAAATTACACCAAGTTAGAATATGATTGGAAACTTTAATTCCAAAAGAAAGATTAACTAGAAGGATGGGCTAACTTCGGCCACGCCAAAGTTCGGATACCTTTGCAAACTGTTCTTATCAATTACATATAAATTACCAGAAGAAAAAAAAACTTACGAGTAAAAAAAAATTTTTTTTTTTTTGTCCGATTGTTTCTATAGGAACTTATTCATATAGTCGGTCTATTCTGTTAAAACTCAATAGACACATTTATACATATACCAAATTTCGAGTGAATTGCTGTTAAAATAACCAAGATTTTATCTAAAACCAATTTTTTGGCCGATCGTTCCTATGAGAGCTATATGATATAGTGCCCCGATTCTGATAAAACTTTCCAGATATGTTAGAAAGTATATAAAACTTATAAATACCAAATTTAGTGATAATCGCTTTTAAAACAACAAAGTTATTGCTCGAAATCCATATTCATGACCGATCGTTCCTATGGGAGCTATATGATATAGTCAACTGATTTTGATAAAACTTGGTAGATATGTTAAAAAGTATATAAAACTCAGAAATACCGGCTTTCGTAATATTTCGTTGGAAAATAACAAAGATATTGCGGTTAAAGCATATTCATGACCGATCATTCCTATGGGAGCCATATGATATAGTCATCCGATCGGAATGATTCCGAGATGTACAATGCCTGCAGCAAAAAGAAGCCTAGGTGCAAAATTTCAACTCTGTAGCTTTAAAAATCTCGGAGGAGATTGCGTTGATCCAGACAGACGGACGGACGGTCAGACGGACAGGGCTAAAGGAACTCAGCTCATCGTGCTGATCAAGAATATATATACTTTATATAGTCGGAGATGCTTCCTTCTATGCGTTGCAAACTTCTGACCAAAATTAATATACCTTGTTTGCAAAGGCATAAAAATGAGAGAATGGAAAACATAAAATGATAGTAGAGTCTGTATATCAGGGCGACTTACAGACCCAAAACATTATACTGAACAATCAATACAACCTTGTACCTGACTTTGTCTTTTCAGTGTGTAGCAAAGCGAGAAGAAGAGATATGTATACCTGTATATATATAATTAAACAAAAAATTAATAAAATATTTTGATATGATTGTAAATTGGTTTAGGATTTCAGGGCGACTTCCAAACCAAGGGCAATCAAAGAATATCTTAAAGAGATGCGTAGATACACATAAATAAGAAAATATATACTAAATATATAATACAATAGTATGTTAAAATTTTGACTTTAAACAATGTACTAATTACATTTATCCATACAGATAAATTTTACAACCACCAAGGACTTACACGTTCCACCATACACGAAAACACGATCGCAGAATCCACGCAACGGAATCCCAACTATTTTAAACAAAAACACACAAACACAAAAACCAAATTAGAGTTAATTAATATACGACATACACTTAAGTTAACAAATCAATAATAACCAATGTATATTTTTATGGATTATATATATATAAAAAAAAGAGGAATCATTAATAGTGGCAGTTGGGCGTTAAATGGCAACATTAAAAAAAGTTCAGAATTTAATTCCAAATACCAGAAGCAGAACTCGTCTTAGTAACAGCCTATCTGATATTAGGGAGGACCAAGCAGTAGTCAGACTGGACGACATTACACCCATGACATCAGCTTCCAGTTCACCACCCCTTAGCCAGGGGAATATAAGTCATTCTGATGCAATTCGGTTTTTACCACCTTATAACGGCAATCCTAAAACCTTATGAGACCATGTTAGTAACGGTGAAGAAATTCTTCTCCTTGTACGAGGAACAGATAAAACACCATATGGGCAGATGCCTCTTAGGGCTATCAGAAATAAAATTGACGGGCCAGAAAATGAGGCCATTATAGATGCTGGAGCAGGTTTAGTTTGGGATGAGATAAGAGAGGCTCTCATTCAGAGCTGTTCGGACAGTAGGGATGAACCGACCCTTATGTACGAACTACATAACCTTGGACAAAGTTCCTTATCGCTACGCCCGTTATACGAAAAAGTTTGCAAAATTAAGTTAGCACTATTAAGATTGACAGAGACATGGGAATCAGAACCTCTCCTCATTAAAACAAAAAAAAGAACTGTTCGCAGATATCTGCCTCAATTCGTTCCTATCCGGAATTAGGGACAGCAGTCAGGACCATGAGACCTACCAATCTCCGACAGGCTTTAGATTGGGCTCTAAAAGAAAGAGAAATCTACTTTTCTCAAGATAATAGAAGGAAACAAACACAAAGACAAGATTTGTATGGACCACAAAATGCTAGATATCGACGTTTCAACAGTCGCAAAGACTCGAACGAAAGAGTCGGCAGACGTTTTACGAATTGGTACGACAGGAACGATTTTATTTCAAAACAGAAAACGACTGGAAGCAACACAATAGAAGAAATTATAATTATTCAAGTCTTGAAAATATATGAAAAATGGCAACATGCACAATTGACTTATTAGCATAGCATAGCATTAAGTTACCTACGAGTAACAGATTATATTAAGTAATATATAACATTCTGTCAACCTTATGTTATGTTATGTCATTCACAATTAATACGCCGCAAAGAACGCACGCGCAAATAAACATAATTATCAGGTTATGGGCCCAGATCGTCGCGTCTAACTGTCGGGTGTGTGAATCAAAGTAAAATTGGTGTACTTTTAACCTATAACGGCGGAAAAGTGAAAATGATGTCAATGAACGCTATAGAAAAGTTGGATGAACATAATTACGCCACGTGGGCGATTCAGATGAAAAGTGTGTTGGTGCAAGCTGATCTCTGGCCTGTCGTTTGTCAACGTGTGACAAAGCAGGAGAGCGATAGCGCAAAAGCGCAGGCTACACATGATCTGAGGGATGAAAAAGCTATAGCGGCTATAATGCTGTGTTTGAAGCCAACACAGATTAATAGCGTTAAACATTGTGAGACATCTGCAAAAGTCTGGAAGAGATTGGAAGAGCTACACGTGCCCAGAGGGCCTGCACGTAGGGTAAGACTCTTGAAGCAGCTTTTGAACACCAAAATGAGCGCAAGTGACAGTATGGCAAGTCATATCAATTCGTTCTTCGATGTGATGGAGAAACCAAATGAGATCGGGGTAGGATTGCCCGATGAATTTGTAGTCATTCTCTTACTGTCATCTTTACCTGAAGGGTATGAAAATTTTGTAATTGCCATAGAAGCCCGAGATGTCATTAAAAGTAAAACTCTTGGAAGAAGGAGAGAGACGTAAAGCGGAGTTCGGGGAAGAAAGAGAAACAAAAATTTTCGGCGCGCAAAACCAAAAAGAAGACAAGAAAAAATTGGAAATCGTTTGCAAAGTCTGGCGACAAAAAGGCGGCAGAGTGCAAAGCGAAAGTGTAAAGATATGTCCCGACACCAACTGTGCAGAATTATATATTAACAACAGTTCCGTATGTTTTGAGTTGTCTTTATTGAATTGATCTTAATTCTCATACAAAGGTTGATTATAGCTAAGACCGCGTAGCTGCGCTGCTAGCAATGCAGGCAGAGGCGCGGTATGCTTATGTATACATATTCTTATGTATAAATGTTTACATAAGAATATGTATGGGAATATGTCGCCGCAGCGGAAGAGTGAGGATGTATCATATTGCATACTGGAGCCAGAAGGGCCGCGCGTGTTATATTTGCCGATACAGCAATTGTCCAGCACCATGCTCTCATGGGTGGTCATGTTACTAAAGAGGCAAATACACTTGAATGTTTTGTACATAGATATTACAACTAAGTGATACAATATATTTGTCATATTATTAATATGTTATTCCAGAACATGCTACATCCCCCTCTTTAGAAAAATAACGTAATTGTATGAAGTTATTTTCTAATTTTTTTTATATTGAAATTTATTTATGTATATATGTATATTTCTTTTTTTTTGCTTGAATGTTTGACTATTTGTTTGATGATATATGCGGTAAAAATATTTTTGTATATATGTATATTGTCATTAAATGTAGTGAAAAAAATTTTTTTTTTTTTGTGTATTAAAATTTTTTTTTTTTATATATATATATTAATTGATTAAAATTTTGAATCTATCTTTATGCACTAACTGTTTCTTATTTTTTTGAATCTTTAATTAAAATATTATCCTTATCTTTTATCTCTTCTATAATATATGGGCCTAAATACTTAGGTTCTAACTTATGACCCGTATCATTACGTAGTAAAACTCTATCTCCTATTTCTAATTCTATATTTTTTATTATACCTTTGCAAAAAAGGTATATTAATTTTGGTCAGAAGTTTGCAACGCATAGAAGGAAGCATCTCCGACTATATAAAGTATATATATTCTTGATCAGCACGATGAGCTGAGTTGATATAGCCATGTCCGTCTGTCCGTCTGTCTGTCTGTCCGTCTGTCCGTCTGTCTGTCTGTCTGTCTGTCTGTCTGTCCGTCTGTCCGTCTGTCCGTCTGTCTGGATCAACGCAATCTCCTCCGAGACCCTTAAGGCTACAGAGCTGAAATTTTGCACCTAGGCTTCTTTTTGCTGCAGGCATTGTATATCTCGGAATCATCCCGATCGGATGACTATATCATATAGCTCCCAGATCGTCGCGTCTAACTGTCGGGTGTGTGAATCAAAGTAAAATTGGTGTACTTTTAACCTATAACGGCGGAAAAGTGAAAATGATGTCAATAAACGCTATAGAAAAGTTGGATGAACATAATTACGCCACGTGGGCGATTCAGATGAAAAGTGTGTTGGTGCAAGCTGATCTCTGGCCTGTCGTTTGTCAACGTGTGACAAAGCAGGAGAGCGTTAGCACAGAAGCGCAGGCTACACATGATCTGAGGGATGAAAAAGCTATAGCGGCTATAATGCTGTGTTTGAAGGCAACACAGATTAATAGCGTTAAACATTGTGAGACATCTGCAAAAGTCTGGAAGAGATTGGAAGAGCTACACGTGCCCAGAGGGCCTGCACGTAGGGTAAGACTCTTGAAGCAGCTTTTGAACACCAAAATGAGCGCAAGTGACAGTATGGCAAGTCATATCAATTCGTTCTTCGATGTGATGGAGAAACCAAATGAGATCGGGGTAGGATTACCCGATGAATTTGTAGTCATTCTCTTACTGTCATCTTTACCTGAAGGGTATGAAAATTTTGTAATTGCCATAGAAGCCCGAGATGTCATTAAAAGTAAAACTCTTGGAAGAAGGAGAGAGACGTAAAGCGGAGTTCGGGAAAGAAAGAGAAACAAAAATTTTCGGCGCGCAAAACCAAAAGAAGACAAGAAAAAATTGGAAATCGTTTGCAAAGTCTGGCGACAAAAAGGCGGCAGAGTGCAAAGCGAAAGTGTAAAGATATGTCCCGACACCAACTGTGCAGAATTATATATTAACAACAGTTCCGTATGTTTTGAGTTGTCTTTATTGAATTGATCTTAATTCTCATACAAAGGTTGATTATAGCTAAGACCGCGTAGCTGCGCTGCTAGCAATGCAGGCAGAGGCGCGGTATGCTTATGTATACATATTCTTATGTATAAATGTTTACATAAGAATATGTATGGGAATATGTCGCCGCAGCGGAAGAGTGAGGATGTATCATATTGCATACTGGAGCCAGAAGGGCCGCGCGTGTTATATTTGCCGATACAGCAATTGTCCAGCACCATGCTCTCATGGGTGGTCATGTTACTAAAGAGGCAAATACACTTGAATGTTTTGTACATAGATATTGCAACTAAGTGATACAATATATTTGTCATATTATTAATATGTTATTCCAGAACATGCTACATCCCCCCTCTTTAGAAAAATAACGTAATTGTATGAAGTTATTTTCTAATTTTTTTATATTGAAATTTATTTATGTATATATGTATATTTCTTTTTTTTTGCTTGAATGTTTGACTATTTGTTTGATGATATATGCGGTAAAAATATTTTTGTATATATGTATATTGTCATTAAATGTAGTGAAAAAATTTTTTTTTTTTTTTTTGTGTATTAAAATTTTTTTTTTTATATATATATATTAATTGATTAAAATTTTGAATCTATCTTTATGCACTAACTGTTTCTTATTTTTTGAATCTTTAATTAAAATATTATCCTTATCTTTTATCTCTTCTATAATATATGGGCCTAAATACTTAAGTTCTAACTTATGACCCGTATCATTACGTAGTAAAACTCTATCTCCTATTTCTAATTCTATATTTTTTATTATACCTTTGCAAAAAAGGTATATTAATTTTGGTCAGAAGTTTGCAACGCATAGAAGGAAGCATCTCCGACTATATAAAGTATATATATTCTTGATCAGCACGATGAGCTGAGTTGATATAGCCATGTCCGTCTGTCCGTCTGTCTGTCTGTCCGTCTGTCCGTCTGTCTGTCTGTCTGTCTGTCTGTCTGTCCGTCTGTCCGTCTGTCCGTCTGTCTGGATCAACGCAATCTCCTCCGAGACCCTTAAGGCTACAGAGCTGAAATTTTGCACCTAGGCTTCTTTTTGCTGCAGGCATTGTATATCTCGGAATCATCCCGATCGGATGACTATATCATATAGCTCCCATAGGAACGATCGGTCGTGAATAAGCTTTAACCTCAATAACTTTGTTGTTTTCCAACGAAATATTACGAAAGCCGGTATTTGTAAGTTTTATATACTTTTTAACATATCCACCAAGTTTTATTAAAATCGGTTGACTATATCATATAGCTCCCATAGGAACGATCGGTCATGAATATGGATTTCGAGCAATAACTTGGTTGTTTTAAAAGCGATTATCACTAAATTTGATATTTATAAGTTTTTTATACTTTTTAACATATTTGGAAAGTTTTATCAGAATCGAAGCACTATATCATATAGCTCCCATAGGAAAGATCGGCCAAAAAATTGGTTTTAGATGAAAATCTTGGTTATTTTAACAGCGATTCATTTGAAATTTGGTATATGAAAGTTTGGTATATATAAAAATGTGTCTGTTGAGTTTTAACAGAATCGGCCGACTATATGATATAGCTCCTATAGGAACAATAGGACCAAAAAAAAAAAAAAATTTATTTTTACTCGTAAGTTTTTTTTCTTGTTTTATATGCTTTCTTATAATTCTGGTAATTTATATGTAATTGAAAACAACAGTTTGCAAAGGTATCCGAACTTCGGCGTGGCCGAAATTAGCCCATCCTTCTAGTTTTCCTATCATATATTTCTTTATTCTTTACCTTATGTTGTTCTAACATAATTCTGGCTCTTTTATAAGCCTGTTCTAATCTAAATTTAGATTCCTTAGCATAATCATCTATATTATATAGTGGATTTATATTATCAACACTATTAAAATGTTTTGGTAAATTTGAAATTTTACCGAATACCAACTCATATGGACAATAATCATGTGCCATAGAGGGTGTTGTGTTAAAGCAATAAGCGAAGTATCGTATCCATACATCCCAGTCGCTTTTATCAACTGAAATGTAGGATCGTAAAAACTCATTAAGTGTTCGGTGGCTTCGCTCCACCGTGCCTACAGTCTGGTGGTGGTGTGCGGTTGAAGTTATTTTTTTTAATTTGCAAGTTTTTGCATAAATCTTCAACTATTGAGTTTCTATATTCTGTTCCCATGTCCGTAATGAACGTCTTCATTGGACCGTACCGCAGAATGAAATCTTCAAATATAGCTTTCGCTACTGTTTTTGCACTTTTGTCTCTAATTGGTATAATAACAAGATATTTTGTTAAATCGCAGATTAAGGTTACTGCGTATTTATTTCCGTTTTCCGTTTTTGGGAGTGGACCGATCGTATCCACTATTACCCTGTCGAAAGCCAGTTGTGGCGTTTCAGTTATAATTAACGGTGTTTTTGTATGCTTTGTCACTTTTGATTTTTGACACCTATTACATTTTTTTATATAATGAGATATATCTCGTGTCATGTTTTTCCAATAGTAGTGTCTTTTAATTTTTGCTATGGTTCTTGATATTCCAGTATGACCACCTTGTATAAGGTCATCGTGGAACGTAAACAGTATTGCTTCTTTTTCTTTATCGTTATTCGATAATTGGGTCACCGGCTTGAGTAGCGCTACTCTTAAAAATTCTAAAAATTTTTTTGCCCATATTTTTAAAAGATTCTATTGAAATGGTTTCAAAGATCTTTTCGCTCGGTGCCACTTTGACTTTACTGATATTGAGTATACCGGCTTCTTTATCGAGCCTTTGAAAAAATTGACCTAAGTCGAGAATTTCATTGGTATACATATCGCAAATGTCAATTCTTGCTATAACTTTCTTGCCATGTTTGAATGTGCATAAGGAATTAGTTATTCGCAAGGTTACTACTTTTCGTATTTCGTCATTTACAATGACGTTGGGCTTAGAAGCATTAAGAGATTGCTTTTGCAACTCTTCTATATTATTTTTTCTTTTCCCGCGCAGGAATTTAACTGTTTACTTCGGTTTCTGGTAGTGACTCTCAGAATTTTGTTACATGTTGGTATATTGTGTAAGTCCTGTAATTTTTCTTTTCCTTTTGTTACTTCATTTTTTTATACCTTTGCAAAAAAGGTATATTAATTTTGGTCAGAAGTTTGCAACGCATAGAAGGAAGCATCTCCGACTATATAAAGTATATATATTCTTGATCAGCACGATGAGCTGAGTTCATTTAGCCCTGTCCGTCTGTCCGTATGTCCGTCTGTCCGACTGTCCGTCTGTCCGTCTGTCCGAATGTCCGTCTGTCTGGATCAACGCAATCTCCTCCGAGACCCTTAAAGCTACAGAGCTGAAATTTTGCACCTAGGCTTCTTTTTGCTGCAGGCATTGTATATCTCGGAATCATTCTGATCGGATGACTATATCATATAGCTCCCATAGGAACGATCGGTCGTGAATAAGCTTTAACCTCAATAACTTTGTTGTTTTCCAACGAAATATCACGAAAGTCGGTATTTGTGAGTTTTATATACTTCTCAACATATCCACCAAGTTTTATGAAAATCGGTTGACTATATTATATAGCTCCCATAGGAACGATCGGTCATGAATATGGATTTCGAGCAATAACTTGGTTGTTTTAAAAGCAATTATCACCAAATTTGATATTTATGAGTTTTATTTACTTTCTTACATATCTGAAAAGTTTTATCAGAATCGGGGCACTATATCATATAGCTCCCATAGGAACGATCGGCCAAAAAATTGGTTTTAGATGAAAATCTTGGTTATTTTAACAGCGATTCACTCGAAATTTGGTATATGTAAGTTTGGTATATATGAAAATGTGTCTGTTGAGTTTTAACAGAATCGGCCGACTATATGATATAGCTCCTATAGGAACAATAGGACGAAAAAAAAAAAATTTTTTTTACTCGGAAGATTTTTTCTTGGAGCCACGGGCATGATTAGTTTTATATACTTTCTTATAATTCTGGTAATTTATATGTAATTGAAAACAACAGTTTGTAAAGGTATCCGAACTTCGGTGTGGCCGAAGTTAGCCCATCCTTCTAGTTTTTTTGTTAAATTATTTTTACTTTTCATGCATTTTCCTTACTTTTTTTTTTTTCTTGCTTTGCGCTTATTAAATTGTTTCATTTACTTGATTTTTTGTTTATTACTTTTCATCAATTATTTAAATTTATTTAAAAAAATGAAATTTATCTTTATATATTTGATTTCTTGTTTCGATTTGAGTTTCAATTTGGAGTTTAATAAGTATGTGGTGGAAAGGGGCCATTGTGTGTTTGTTAGCAGATGTGTGTAGAAATTAGGTTTTCTTTCTTTCGTGTTTTTTATACCCTGTACCCATAGGGTAAAAGGGTATATTAAAGTCGCTAAAATGTATGTAACAGGCAGAAGGAAGCATCTCCGACCCCATAAAGTATACATATTCTTGATCAGCATCAACAGCCGAGTCGATTGAGACATGTCCGTCTGTCCGTCTGTCCGTCCGTCTGTCCGTCCGTCTGTCCGTCCGTATGAACACGTGGATCTCAGAGACTATAAGAGCTAGAGCAACGAAATTTGGTGTCAGCATTCGTATAGTGTCTACGCAGATCAAGTTTGTTTCAAATTTTTGCCACGCCCACTTCCGCCCCCGCAATTCAGGAAAATCGAATAACTAGAGTAAAATTGAAGGTAGCGTATTCTTATTTGGCACACCTAATAATATGGCCAAAAGGTATCAGATGACCAAATTAAGTTAAAATTGGACAAAAAATATCAAAGATATACCTATGTAAAGTTTGCACTGAAATGCCATGTGTGACATTGCGTAGTAAGTGTGAGCGAGATAGCATGCGTTCGTTGCTGCCGCTTGTGAGGAGAATTTTACTTTAAACTGATGGCAAATTTTAAGGAGTTTGATTAAATAAAGTTCCTCTACTTGGTACAGGGTATACTCAAAGTCGGCAGGGACGACTTGCTTGCTTCATTTTTTTTTGTTTTAATGTTTTTGCTTCTCATAATTAAATATAATACTTATTTAAATATAATATAATGCTTGTTTTTCTTTCCCGAATGCAAAAAAAAAAATTTCAAAATCTAGTACAGTTGCTTGTTTTTGAAGGTTGATGGAGAAGAAGTTCTCCTTGTAGTTGTAATAGTATTATAGTTGACGGCATAGTAGGAGAAGGTTTTGTTGGGCAGAAGGATAACGAGATGGGAGGGAATGGGGTAGTCTCAGCCAGTCTCCTAAGCAATCGACAGAATACCTGATTCGGTATTCTGTAGCTGGAAGTTCTCATCTTGGAACTTGTTTCCGTAGATGGACTTGCCGCCAGTGCCATTGTGGTTGGTGAAGTCACCGCCTTGGCACATGAAGTTTGGGATGCCGCGATGGAAAATGGAGCCCTTGTAGCCAAAGCCCTTCTCGCCGGTGCACAAGGCACGGAAATTTTCGGCAGTTTTGGGAACAACGTCAGAGCGCAGCTCCATGGTGATCCTACCGAAGGGCTCGCCATCGGTGGTCATATCAAAGAAAACTCTTGTTAAATTACTCATTTTCGACGCTCTCGAATATACGCGAACAAACTAAATTCGAAGTTGCAACTGACCTCAACTAAATCTGCTACACTGTCAGTATTCCTATTTACTATCTTTCTAGAAATAATTGTCTAATATGGTCATGTTCATTCATATATATATTTTCCTTTTAATTTTTATTTGTAAAATTTGTAGAATAAGGATACAAAATAAATTTTGAAATGTATTGTATGTAAAATTTTTCTTTAAATGCACTGTTATAACAATTGATGCATATGTTATTTTAGATCTTATCAAGATCATTAGCATGGCTTAAGGCTCTTTTGGTTACACATTTATTGTGTAATTTGTATGCTTTATATAATACATATGCGCTCATTATTATCACAATTATTAGTAAAAGTGCATTTGTTGGCTTCAAATCTAATTTGACGATTCTATTTTGTTAATTACGTTTGCAGTGGAGTCCACTGTCTTTGTATCTATCAACCCCATATTGGGTTCGTCAAATATGTCATCAAACTTGTTAATTTTATTATCAAACATTCAAATTTAAAAAGATTTTTTTTTGGAATTTTAGATATTTATTTCAAATACTTATTTCAAATAGGTTTTATATGTGCATTGTCTTTTTCCTATCGTAACTTGTTTGTTGTTAATTGTTGATTAAAATTTTTTTTTAATTATATAATTATTAATTCTGATTTTTCTAATTTTTTTTTTAATTTTCTTTTTTTTTTTTTCAATATGCTTTCTTTTTCGTTTTGTATTTAATAATAATTTTTTGTAATATTTTTTTTCTATATTATTATATATCCGTTTTTATGCATTGGTTGTTATTTATATTGTAAAAGCATTATTTCTTGTATTTTCTTGGTTTTGATTTATGCAATTATATTCTGTTGCGTTTTTTTTTTTAATATATTTTTTTTTTTTACATGTATATATCCCTGCCTATTTTTGCGTGTGGTTTTCAGGCCACACTCTAATTGAACAGCTTTAATGCCGCACAATTTCACAAAGATTTTTAAATTTAAATGAAAAAATATGCATCACAGTGCAATAAAAAAAATGTGCGACGCAGCGCATAGTTATCTTATTTATTATTATTGTTGGGCGCTCTTTGTAGCGCTGCCGGTCCAGTGTTGACGTTGCCGGTACAGGCTTCTTCCTTGGGGTTTCTCACAGTAGTTTGGGGACGACTTCTCAGTTGTTATTCCATCGTCGGTGTAGTGGGCGGATTGCCTACCACACTTGGGCGCATGATAAAACCAAGTCCCTCGAAGTATTTATTATTTGCTTCAGCGGCTGTTGTTGTTCTTCTTCTGTTGTCATTCCCACGTCGGTGTAGTGGGCGGATTGCCTACCACACTCGGGCTCAATGTAAAATCAAGTCCCTCAAAGTTTTGTTTCAATGGCAGTTGTTGCAGTTTTCATCTTCTTGTTGTTCAATTTTGTATTATCGACTTGAAAGTTTTCCTTTTTTTGTTTTATATCATAATTGTTTGTTTTTTTTTTTGTCTTGTAATACTGGATAATATTTGCATAGTCACAAATTAACTTTTTTTGTGTTTTTTTTTTTTTTTTTTCGGCCGTTGTTTTTTTTTTTTTTTTTTTTTTTTTTTTACGGGTTGACGAAAATTTTAAATCCAATCGGCAATATTAGCAGGCATTTCCTCACTTGTTGAGTGGTAGTATTTTCTTTTGTTAATATTTTGCGCTCATATTTTCTCTTTTCACTGTTGCTTACACTCATTTCTTTTTGTGTAAGAAATTTTTCTTTAGTTTTATTTTTTTAAGTTTATTTTTTCATTTCTGTCCGGTCCATTTTTGTGACCGGTCCTGTCACCTTAGGATCCAGGTCCTGTCACGGTCGCCATGTAAAGATATGTCCCGACACCAGCTGTGCAGAATTATATATTAACAACAGTTCCGTATGTTTTGAGTTGTCTTTATTGAATTGATCTTAATTCTCATACAAAGGTTGATTATAGCTAAGACCGCGTAGCTGCGCTGCTAGCAATGCAGGCAGAGGCGCGGTATGCTTATGTATACATATTCTTATGTATAAATGTTTACATAAGAATATGTATGGGAATATGTCGCCGCAGCGGAAGAGTGAGGATGTATCATATTGCATACTGGAGCCAGAAGGGCCGCGCGTGTTATATTTGCCGATACAGCAATTGTCCAGCACCATGCTCTCATGGGTGGTCATGTTACTAAAGAGGCAAATACACTTGAATGTTTTGTACATAGATATTGCAACTAAGTGATACAATATATTTGTCATATTATTAATATGTTATTCCAGAACATGCTACAAAAGAGAAAATTGAGACGAGATCATTTTCTGCTTATGTGGCAAGGCCATGACACAAGAAGTTGCCACAAAATGTTTGGTGCTTGGACAGTGGGGCAACGGCGCACTTATGTTCAGATAAGGGTCTGTTCATTAAATTGGAGCTTCATAAAGAAAGAATTACACTAGCGGGTGATAAATTTGTTGAAGCGAGTGGCCGTGGAATTGTACGATTGACCTGGAAATATAGCACGATTGATCTACAGAATGTTTTACTGGTAGATAACTTGCAATGTAATTTGATATCTGTTGCAAAGGCGGCTGGAAAGGGTTTCAAAACAGAATTTAACCAAAGGAAAGCGACCATAAGAGATGCCCATGGTAAGGTGGTATTGGAAGCCACAAATAAAAATGGTCTGTATTTGTTCGAGAATAAAATGAACAAGTGTTTTACCGCCAGTTCTGTTAAAAAGCGATTAGTTAATGGAAACAATCAGCTTGCACATGTAAACTTCGAGTCAAAGAGGAAGTTGGTAAAACAGAAAATGGTTAATGGTGGCGATAAGGGTTGGATCAAGTTTCAGAACGAGAAGTCACATGATCAACCAGAGATCGCACAAGTAATTGAGCCTGGATTAAATGAAACGACACCGGAGGAAGAAGCTATGGATTCTCAAGTAAACAACGGTGGGTTGCAGTCAGATGACAAAATAATACGTGTTCGCGGAGGACCAGGAAGGCATACTGGTGGACCAGGGCGTTCATGTTTGCAACATAATGGATCAAACTTAATATGCGATGGCAGTTGAACATAGTCTGTACATGCACCAGATGGATGTTACTGCAGCATACTCAAACAGCGAGTTGAAGGATACAGTATACATGCGTCAACCAGGAGGATTTGTTGACGAGAAATACCCAGAGCGAGTATTGAAGTTAAGGAATGGACGAGGATGGAATGAGGCGATAAACAAAGTTATCGTAAAAATTGGTTTCAGTCCCTGTGCAAGTGAACCTTTCATGTATACCCGTCGGACTGGTAAGAATATCAATTTAATTCTCGTTTATTTAGATGGTCTCATTCTAGCAAGCACTAGTCTACAAGAGTTATCAACTATCAAAAGGCTTATCGCAGAGAAGTTGGATGTGGTAGATGGTGGCAAGCTAAAGCATTTCCTAGGGATGTAAATTGATCGAGATGGCGAAATAGGTGACATATCAGTTGGTCAGAAGAACTTCATTGAAGAATTACTTCGCAAATATGGAATGGCTGAGTGCGAGCCAAACGTGGTGCCGTTGGAGCCTGCGTCTCAAGTCAAATGCACCAAAAAGGGATGTAAGAAAGTCAACCAAGTTGAGTACCAGTCGATGATCGGGTCATTGATGTACTTGGCTGAAGCGACTCGTCCGGATATTTTGCATTCTGTATCAAAGTTGGCTCAAATGAATGCAAAATTACATAATGAGCATGTAGTTGGGGCAAAGAAAGTCCTGCGATATCTCAGAGGAACTGCAGACCTGAAGCTGCGGTATGTTCGAACTGGAGATCCAATAGTCTGCTACATGGACAGGTGATTGCAGTGATCGCAAGTCACATAGTGGCTTGGCATTCATCGCTGCAGGTGCAGCGATTACATGGGAATCGAGAAAGCAGAATGTCGTGGCGCTCAGCAGCATGGAGGCTGAGCACGTATCGTTATCGTCAGGGGACAAGGAAGCGACATACATAAAGAGGCTGATGTCAGAGATGGGATTTCAAGAGGAAGATCCAATGATTATGTATAGCAATAATCAGAGTGCACAATGTTTAGTTAAGAACCCAACTTATCATTCTTGTAGTAAGCACATTGACATCAAATTTCACCATGTAAGAGAAATGTATAAAGATAATGTAATAGATGTAGTCTATGTACCCACAGAAAGTATGATTAAGGATGTTTTGACCAAGAATTTAAGAAGTGTAAAACATCAAAACTGTGTATAGGGCCTAGGGTTAAACTAAGTGTTTAATAGAAGAGGGAAAGTCAATTATGGCACGTTGAGAACGAGTCTTGAAAATATATGAAAAATGGCAACGTGCACAATTGAGTTATTAGCATAGCATTGCATTAAGTTACCTACGAGTAACAGATTATGTTAAGTAATATATAACATTCTGTCAGCCTTATGTTATGTTATGTCATTCACAATTAATACGCCGCAAAGAACGCATGCGCAAATAAACATAATTATCATCAAGAAACACCAAACAGAGAGGAACAATCCACTATATCGACCACCCACTAGGTGAAATTCACAACAAAAGAAAGATTAACTAGAAGGATGGGCTAACTTCGGCCACGCCAAAGTTCGGATACCTTTGCAAACTGTTCTTATCAATTACATATAAATTACCAGAATTATAAGAAAGTATATAAAACTAATCAAGCCCGTGGCTCCAAGAAAAAAAACTTACGAGTAAAAAAAAATTTTTTTTTTTTTGTCCGATTGTTTCTATAGGATCTAATTCATATAGTCGGTCTATTCTGTTAAAACTCAACAGACACATTTATACATATACCAAATTTCGAGTGAATTGCTGTTAAAATAACCAAGATTTTCATCTAAAACCAATTTTTTGGCCGATCGTTCCTATGGGAGCTATATGATATAGTGCCCCGATTCTGATAAAACTTTCGAGATATGTTAGAAAGTATATAAAACTTATAAATACCAAATTTAGTGATAATCGCTTTTAAAACAACAAAGTTATTGCTCGAAATCCATATTCAGGACCGATCGTTCCTATGGGAGCTATATGATATAGTCAACCGATTTTGATAAAACTTGGTGGATATGTTAAGAAGTATACATATAAAACTCAGAAATACTGGCTTTCGTAATATTTCGTTGGAAAACAACAAAGATATTGCGGTTAAAGCATATTCATGACCGATCATTCCTATGAAGAAATATTTTTTGAATGCCTCAGTAAAATCTTTCCATGATGCCCAATGCTTGTTGTTGGCCACGTACCATTTTAATGCTTTGTCTTTTAGCAGTTCTGGCATTGCCCTTGGGATCATGTTGATATCTAGTCCATACATGTCTGCTGACCATTCAACTTGTTCGATGAATTCTAGTGGCTTTGAATTGCCATCGAAACGAAAAGTCCATTGCCTCACTTGTTTTGCCACTTTCCGATATTCATTATTCGAATTTATTAGCCCGACTCAGCTACTTTCTGTAACTTTTCTATTTGTTCTTGGCTCTTCATATAATGTGTGTTGTTGTTTTTGTGGGCCATCTAGGGCACCCACGCTTCCCCATCTTGGTGGTGTTAATATTGGAATTGCCAATTTTGCAATTTCCCCCACCGGCATCGCTTTTGCAGCCTTTGTAATTTTGCTGCCAGCGAGCTGATCCACGCCTGCCATTCTAAGTCGTCCTCATGATTGTTGACCCATTCTCCGAACTGTTTCCTCATTTCTTCTACAGTTCCTGCTAGCGTGATTCCGCACTTTTCGCCGGTTTTTATCAACTCCTTCTTTTTCATGTAATAAATCCACGATTTTGTCATTTTGCCGGCCTTTGATCAATTTAATTTCTTTTAATAAAAATTAACGTTGTTTTCTTTTTTGTTTTCCTATACAGAAAACAATAAATCTTGTAAATCTCTTTCACCAGTTAAGCACGTTGGGCGCCAGTTGTAACGATCCTTTTTGGTCCTTACTTGCGGCAGAGCCGGATTTCAGGTGTAGGGGTACGACACAACAAATTTATTTTGTGCGCTGGTGAAATAAGAAGATACAGTTGTTTTTCTTTTAATAAAACGTTATAATTTTATTGTCGATTCGATTGGTGGATGTTAGTATGGCCAGAGAGCTTCTGCATGGGCTGTTAGCTTTGTATTTGTGGCAATTGTGAAATCCACTCTGCACCGCTGGCACGCATGAAAACTTATCGACGAATTGTGTTTGGCTGTGGCAAGTATTCCTACTGCCAGGATGACTCCTGGTCTTGTCTAGCTACACTGTCATCTGCTACGCTCCTATTATTCTACTAGGAATACTCCTAGTCTTTTCCCACTATGCCAGGAATACTCCTGGTCTTCCTCAACTGTGCTAGGAATACTCCTAGTCTTCACTCAAACTGCTAGGAATAGCTCCTAGTCTTCAATGTTTTACTAGGAATAGCTCCTAGTCCTTTATATGCTGCTAGGAATAGCTCCTAGTCTTTTATATGTTGCTAGGAATAACTCCTAGACTTTTATATATTGCTAGGAATAACTCCTAGTCTTTTACGATCCGCTAGGAATAGCTCCTAGTATTGTGATCTGCTAGGATTTTGCGCCTAGTTTTCAATACCCTGCTAGGAATAGCTCCGAGTCTTCGTACTTGCCACCAAAAACAAATCTGCCTTTAAACCTTCACTTGTAGCCAGGATACAGATGGATATCCTTTTATCGATCTGACTTGGCACGCCTTCACTTTCACTTCTTCATGTACGTTTCACTTCGTTGGCCTCGCTTCTTTTCCTTCACTTGTAGAACCTTCACTTGTTGATATTTCACTTGCACCTTGCTGGTCCAAGTGACATTTCGCTTGTTTCCTTCACTTTCCAACTCCCTTCCTGTGTCTCAGCCGTGTCTATTTATAGGCATCTTTTATATACTATTTAACAATGTTTAACTTATTCCTAATTTCCCGCCCTTTTCCTATACTTAACTCTAGTGTACATAAGAACTAATATATCCCTATAACTATATATATAACTTAGAAATAATTATGAACTAATATTATATATTATATATACTTATATATATAATTCAAATTTAGCGCCCACAATTCCAGCGCTTCTCAAACCTCTGCTTTGAACATGTTACATACAGTGGAGAGGCCGCTCTCCGTTACTTGCCGAATTGCATCCCATCGGTAGCTTACGCACTTGTGCGTGGGTGTGTTCGCTGTTGCGGTTCTATGCACTCCGCATGTAGCTCACTCTCAGTGACGCCACACGAGCCTGCATGCCACATGCACTTGTTCTTATCTGTTTCTCATTGCATGTTACATATATTCGGCCTTTGTTTTGCCCATTTCTCATATGTAATTATGTTTGTGTGTATGTTTGCCAGTTTTAAATCACGGGATTTACATGTTTGCATTTTACTTTTGGTTCGATCGCACATTTATTTCGTTTGCTTGTGTTCGGTCGAACCTCCAGGTTCGTTTATATGTTTGACTCAAACATATAAACGCGCGCATTGATGAATTTGAATTGCCTTTTTGGGCCAACGCTTATTTTAGTTATTAGCCGCTTTTACGACTTAAATTTATTTATATCTGTATCTGGCTTAATACTTTGCCACATTTGTGAGGTATATATATATATATATATATATATATATTATATATTATATATTACATATTATGTATTCCT
This sequence comes from Drosophila neocordata, assembly GCA_018903615.1. NCBI lineage: Eukaryota > Metazoa > Arthropoda > Insecta > Diptera > Drosophilidae > Drosophila > Drosophila neocordata. The sequence goes on from JAEIGI010000058.1 coordinate 32,375, forward strand.
CACAAGACCTTAAACTCGACTTGCTTGCACGTCTAGCAGAATTAGAAGCCCAGTACGGCCAGACAGCAACCATCGACAAGGGCCTGGATATTAAACCACGATCACGTTCTGTATCTCCCGCAAGGTGCACAGAGCATGCAGTCGAGATCGAGGTACCCAGGAATCAGGACATTGATAGAAGAGATTCACCGGCACCCGCATGTCCACCACAAGCAACCACAGCAGGCATGTCAACTACACTACGATCCATGGAAAACCTCAGCCCATCGACCATAGCAGAGAAGGTGTCCAAATGGGGCATTAGCTTCGATGGGACAACTGACCTTCTTTATTTTCTGGAAATATTGGAGACACGTGCAGCCACGTATCGCATCAATACTGAATCATTACCAAGAATTATTTTATCTGGCCGAGCCGAAGGATGGTGGCAAACCAGCGGATTATTAGAATCATCCTGGATGAGCTTCAAGCAAGGATTTCTAGAATTTTTCCTGCCACCCCGATACTTCGAAAAACTGGAGGATGCTATTCGAACCAGAAAACAACGCATAGATGAACCATTTAAACAATATTTGGTCGAGCTTCGTCTCATGATGCGAAGAGCCAATTATACCGGACCACAAGAATTGGAACGCATCTATGACAACCTGCATTCCGAGTACTAGCTGTACACTCGTCGCAGGGATTTTCAAGATTTAACCGAGCTAACACGGTTAATTGTCAACTATGAGATCATACGAAGCCAAAGTTCCAAAAGTTTTATAACTTTTTCTAATTCCCAGGTCAAAATGTCCTCTGCCTACGACAACCAGGTTCAACAATTCTTAGATGTACCCCGAGCTGAGCCACGCAAGAACAGGATTAACAACAAGTCCACCTATCAGCCTGGGGCTGGAGGCCAATCCAACAGCTCTAACGTTTACCAACTGCAGCGAACATGGACATTTTGCTAACCAATACTTTTCTGCTGGGAATGCGGAAGAAGAGGCATTCAAACCATCGAATGCTGCAAACGTTCGGGAAACGCCGAGCGCATTTGTTTGAACGGGGATTAAACAAAGGAAGCGCCAAATCATCCCCAATTATAAGCCGACTTCAATTTGCTAAAGGACGCCCGCTAGCATTACCACAAATCAATGGTTATAAGATAAACGCAACGTTGGACACCGGAGCTACAAGAAGCTTCATCATCCATTCTTTGGCACAACAAGTATCAGCCACAGAAGACTGGAAACAAATACGCGCCACTATCAACTTAGCCGACGGATCTCGCAAGGAGATCACCCAACCCATCGAAGCTGACGTGTGGTTAGGAATATCACACACAAAGTTACCTTTGTTAATTCTACCAGGCATTATAGACCAGATGATTCTGGGCTCTGATTTTCTCCGTGGTATTGGCACCACGATCCAATGCGGAGAAAATTTCATCAGAGTGGAGCCCACTGTAACACAGTCCAATGGATCATTCAGTTGATACTATCACAGAGTCTAGTAGCACTCCACCTATCAAGCCGACGATAATTCCTAGCGATGACGCACAGCCCAAGTTAACCACAGATGACCCAACGGTCTACCAAAGGAACAAGAGCCCATTTGAGAGTTGGACCAGACGTGCAGCTCTACCTCCCCCAGCTGACCATGCGATATTGAACAACCCCTTCTGCAAGCAAGTAGAAGGAAGCCTCTCACGTAAGTCATCGAAACTAAGTTTAATAACCACGACACTGCCAGTGACCCCCGAAGATACTAAACCAAGGGAACCAGCATTGCATCCGATCGAAAACCCTAGCTCAACTCAACTTATAGTGGAATTTTTGGCACAAGAGCTTCCTAAATTCGACACTTTAAAAGGTGTCACCAACATAGCAGTGCATGTTATTACAATGAAGGACGACCGTCCCATTAAGCAGAGATATTACCCCCGTAATCCCGAACAGCAGAAGATCATCAATGATACCGTAGACCAGTTACTGCTGGAACGCCTACCAAGACGACATCATCGTTGTAGGCAGCACACTGGAAGAACACATGACGCATCTACGAGAAGTTTTTCGCAGGCTACGAGAAACCTACAAAATGCAGGTTTTTCAAGTGGAATTGGGATCTGCCAATGTGGAATTGCCAAGTGGAATTGGGATCTTGAACAACAATCGGAATTTGAAGAGCTGAAATCTCCACTAACTTCTGCTCCCATATTAGCTTGTCCTGTTTTTAATTCCAAGTTCTATTTACAGACCGATGCCAGTGATTATGGATTGGGTGCAGTCTTGACCCAATATTAAGAAGGTACAGAACGAGTAATAGCGTATGCCAGCCGAAGACAACTTGCTTCCGAGGAAAACTACTCAGAAACTGAGAAAGAGTGCCTCGCCATCGTCTGGGCAATACGCAAGATGCGCTGCTATTTAGAAGGCTACCGATTCGAAGATATCACGGATCATCAGGCCCTTAAATGGCTCAACTCCATAGATAATCCAACAGGACGCATCGCTCGTTGGGCACTCGAACTACAACAATACCAGTTCGACATCCAGTACCGCCGAGGGAAGCTTATCATAGTAGCAGACGCCCTGTCTCGACAGCCATTAGATGTATTAAACAGCATACAGGATACCTTGCCAAAGTGTACATGGTGGCGTAAAACCAAACGCCAAATCTATGAACAACCTGACCAGTTTCCCGACTATCAATACGAAGGTGATCAACTCTACCGCAGGAGAGATCACCACCCAGAAAAAGATGATCCCATTCCATGGAAGCTATGGAATGCCACAATGAACCCACAGCAGGGCATTTAGGAATCAGGAAAACGATAATCAGAATAGCCCAGAAATACTATTGGCCTGGATGCTTTCGTGACGTCACATGTCATGTTCGCAGCTGCATACAATGCCAACGATACAAAGTAGATCAAACAAAACCAGCAGGAAAGATGTTCACACGCCAAATCAAGGAACCATTTAGCATAGAATGCACGGATTTTGTCGGCCCTCTCTCCCGGTCGAAACAAGGTAACACACTCTTGTTAGTCTTTCTAGATGCCTACAGCCTAAAGCTACCACTACTGCATTAAAGAAGGCTTTCGGAGAAAGGATCATCATCATTCCTGGAGCATTATACGATGAAGCTACTCCTAGTCTAGGAACACCGCTATGGTAACCCGAAGCCCGAGCAGAACGTATGGCCGACGTATTCAAATTGGCCCAGACCAACATGCAGCAGGCATCATTGGACCAAAGCCGACACTATAACCTACGACGCCGAGAATGGAGACCAGCCGTTGGCGATCTGGTCTTACTTAGACAACACCATTTGTCTAAAGCAGCAGAAGGCTTTGCAGCCAAACTGGCCCCTAAGTTTGACGGGCCCTACAAGGTAATCAAGTTAATTTCCAGAAAAATAGTCCGCCTACTAAAAGCCCATGGAAGACAACGACGCACAGCAAGCACATCCCTGTCCTCCTAAGGGGGGATCTCTTGAACGTTATCCAAAGGCGTTCTGCGCCAACAGGCATGAGTAATCATGAGCAACGTTCGTGGTTAATTTAAGTTAGCATGTAATTTTTATTTTTAAGATATTTTTCCCCCTTTGTCCATCATAGTTAGAGTATTGCAAGTCAGAGTATTTAATATACATTTTTCCACAGCAGCATGGTTACCCCTAGTATTCAGTAGCACCGATTAGCTCATATACTGAATGCCAAGCAGAGTTATACCCCAAGCTGAGTTATACCACAAGCAGAGTTATACCCCAAGCTGAGTTATACCACAAGCAGAGTTTTACCCCAAGCAGAGTTATACCACAAGCAGAGTTTTACCACAGTCAGAGCTACACTACACGCAGAGCTATACAACACAGAGTTATACTACGCAGAGAGTTATACAACCCGAAGAGCTATACTAATCCACAGAGCACAGGAATTCTACGAGATCGGGACAGGAAAGTCCCACATAAATCTGCAAGACAACTATGCAGCGTTCACCCCGGCGTTTTGTCGTCTCACGCACTCCGAAGTAAAGGGGGGGTGTGACGAAGTACAATTTTGGCTACTTCGTCACAATGTACATATTTAGTTAATTAAGTCTTATGAATTAATTATAAGTTTATACTCTGACTTGTTGTTAGTATTTTTATTTGTCGAACTAGTTCCCCAGCAAAGCATCTCTAAATCACACCACCGCCAATACACACACACACACACACACACACATACATCGGGCTAACAAACACATAAAGCAGGCAATGCAACGGGACTTGCCCAAAAGTCGCCAGTTGCTACTGCGCAGTTTCTATTGCCTCTTATACGCATGTCACGCCATATATATATGTATGTTTCTATGCATACATATATACGCATGTCACGCCATATATATATGTACATATGTACCAATAGGAATTGCAACGGGACTCGCCAATGGAAGCGACAGAGTTATTGCGCAGTTTATTTTTATTTAGAAACATCTAGACGCCTAAGCTAAGCATGTTTTTCGGCGACTGCATCGATCGCGTCATCGCCAAAATGCGTTGCCAAGTTTTGATTGGTCGCAAAGGCCAAGGGCTGTCGAAAATTAAGTCGACAGATTAGTTGAGCTAGGACCGCGATCAAGATAAGTCAGAAACAGCAAAAGTACAGTGCGTGAATAGAAATATATCGAGTGAAAGCAAAGTGTCCCTAACAGCCAGGACAACAATCACCAACTACAAGGAATAGACAACGCAGAGCTACGAAGAAATTTACAAGGCTACCGAGATACAAAGTTAAATAACTTCCCCTTCTAAACAAGGGTGTGTGAAAAGCGGTTGAGTCTAACCAGTGGCCAACAGGGCTACCCCCATAGCAAGTTTATCAGGTCAGAGTGTGGTAAAAAAATAGCAGGTTAGATTTAACTGGTGTTTAGGTCAGAGTGACATTAATAAAATTTATAATGTTTGACACCGAATCACAAAAACCAGTCCTAATCATTTTATTCTCAGCATTACATGCTGTCACTTTAGTTTCCTCTATTATATTAATGTTTACGTACTGTACGTGCATGTAGTGTATGTTTTCGTAATATATGTATTTTATGTAGGGAGCCATGTAAATAATATTAGTCCTAGTCAATGTCCAGGTGACACCCTAATTGACTAGGATAATATTATTTGTCTAGTGCTACTCGACTAAGAAACTTTTATCAGACCAATGTCCAGGTGACACCCCAGTTGATCTGATGAAGATTCTTGGACCCTTAGTAGTTCTGTTGTACTTGTAGCGATTCGTGATAATTCCTATTTTATTTAAGCCAATGTCCGTGTGACACCCTAGTTGACTTAAATAATAGGAATTATCCAATAGGTCGCAACTGGATAATTCAAACAGGTCAAAGTCCGGGTGACACCCTACTTGACCTGGTTGAATTGACTGGGCTAATCCCAATGTAGTCTGTTTCTCAAGTCGATGTCCGGGTGACACCCTAGTCGACTTGATACCCTCCCTTTTGTGTCCGTTAATAATTTGGTAGAAGTTGATCATCATACTCCCTTCCCTTTTCCCTCCTCTGTTAGGCATAATTAACGTGATCAACGACTAGAGCAAGCCAACTACGAATATGGATATGCTCCGTTTTCTCAGTCATCAAGTCCGGGTTTCTTACATAAATTTTCTGTGTAGGAAAGGCCCTGGGGGAGACTGAGAGTTGTACCCCGGCCTGGAAAAACTTCCTTACAACTTGTGGAACGTGGGGGCGTGCGTACGATTTCAAGATGAAAAAGAACTCACTGCAAGATGGAGTTCTCCATACCAAAACTATATATCATCTTGAGTGTGACCGTCTGTGTCCGAATTCGCCGACTTCGCTCCTCACCCGCTGGTCACCCTTTCTGGCGTGAACAGGGTGGATGTTGGCAAAGCTAATGAGCAACAATTGTGGCAGAGAGGCGTATGAGTGATTTCACCATGCATAGCAACAGGAGAGTTGAGTTGCGCGATCGGCCAAGAAGACCGAAGATAAAAGAAAGCGATGGAAAGTTTTGGACGGCAAATAATGGCCCTGGGAAAAACATACAAGTAAAACAACAAGGGTAGAAAAGATTAGGAGCTATTCCTAGCGGATCACAAAAGACTAGGAGTTATTCCTAGCAGAATATTGAAGACTAGGAGCTATTCCTAGCAGACCATAAAAGACTGGGAGCTATATCTAGCAGCATATTGAAGATTATTAGTTATTCCTAGCAAGTTAGCGAAGACTAGCACAGATAGGGAAGAGAAGTTGAGAAAGACCAGAAGTATTCCTGGCACAGTGTGTCAGGAAGTTTTTCAGCCTGGGTACACATCTCAGTCTATCCAGGGCTTTTTAATTACAGAAAAATTTGTAAGAAAAACTCGAGACCTCTAAATTTTAAAGGGGAAGATACACACATACTATGGCATGTACATTTAATATTATTTCGGTTAGGGTATTACCCGGACACCGAAATAAATATTAAAAGACACTAAGTAGTCAGATGCACAGTTGTTAACATTTTAGTTAGGGTATTACCCGGACACTGAAATGCTAAACAAATGGCATCATGACCACTGTGCTACATAAAAACTACATTACAGTGGTTCCATGTTCATGCGCATTTAATATTGCTTCGACTAGGGTATTACCCGGATGTCGAATAATATTAAATGGCACTAAGTCGGCACATGTACAACCAACACCATTTCTGTTAGGGTATTACCCGGACACTGAAATGGTTGTTAGTAGACATGCTGCCAACTGTACCATGGAACACACTTTGACAATACAACATACATACAACGGCATGTACATTTAATACGATTTCGGTTAGGGTATTACCCGGACAACGAAATCAATATTAAATGACACTAAGTGATCGGATGTACATTTGGTAATATTTCAGTTAGGGTATTACCCGGACACTGAAATACTAGCCAAATGACATCACGACCACTGTACTAGCTACACACTAAACTACACTACAGTGGTTCCATGTTCATGCGCATTTAATATTGCTTCGACTAGGGTATTACCCGGATGTCGAATAATATTAAATGGCACTAAGTCGGCTTATGTACGACCACCACCATTTCAGTTAGGGTATTACCCGGACACTGAAATGGTTGTTGGTCGACATACTGCCAACTGTACCATGGAAACACTACAAACGTTATTCAGACAACACTTAACACATTATTAGGACATTACATGCAAATAAAGACAAGGAGAAAGAATAGGGGCAAGAAGAAAAATAGAAAAGGCAAGGGTCAATGTTCATTTATAATTTTATTATTTCTAGCTCACATATGTCTATTGTAAAAAAAAAAAACAAAATGTATGGCTGCTTACGATCACACTACCCTAGAAGAAGAGAATAAAATGGTGATATCGTGGCCTTTAGGCCGACTTACCCGTTTCGGGACATACTAGGGACTTCGTAAATATAATTTCTTTTTATTGGTTTTTAATCTGGTGTTGTCTATGTTTTTCCTCTGTGTGTTGTTCTTTTTCTTTTATTCCTTGCTAGATTTTTGTTTTGTATTCACTTGGTTTCACTTTATTTCGTCTCACTGTCACTTTGATTGTTTCTTTAATTTCTTTGATTTTCACTACTTATTATTTCTTTTGTAAACTTGACTTGTCGATGGTCACCAACTGAATGATCTTGCTCTCATTTTTAATTCTAGCCTTTGCCCTAGTTTTTAACATTTTAAGCTTTCGACGCAGCTGCAGAAATGCGTGGCGCGTTTTGATTGGCTACTGATGATTCACCGTTATCCTACGAGCTTTTGGTGTACGTGACCAAACGTCTTAGCTTAGCTATGCTGACACTGACTGTACCGCCGGTGCGTCGGCGTCGCTGGCTATTGCAATGCGAAGGAGAGAGAAACAAAAGAAATAAAAATAATTGCTCTCTTGTTAGAAACTGAAACAATTGCTCTCTCTCTTGCTAGAAACGGTAACCTAAAGATGAAATAGAAAACAATTGCTCGCTTGTTAGAAACTGTAACCTAATGTTGAACTAATCCCCTTTAGTAATTAGGGCATATCGATTCTGAGGGTTAGCTTAATGCTAAATATATTAGTATATAAAAATACCAAAATTTGTGACTCGTCACAAGTGGGAAAAGACTAGGAGTATTCCTAACAAAATATTAAGAGCGTAGCAGGAGTAACCATCTCAGTTCCCCTCGAGATGCCCCCGACAAACAGCCACGATCAAGTGCAGCATAAGCAAGCTTGAGCAACACCCAGAAAACGCAACATCGGCAGTAAGCAGGATGTATGCATATTTATAATTTCAAAGCCATATCCACTCCGAAGTTCGGATACCTTTGCAAACTGTTCTTATCAATAACATATAAATTACCAGAATTATAAGAAAGTATATAAAACTAATCATGCACGTGGCTCGAAGAAAAAAAACTTACGAGCAAAATAAAATGTATTTTTTTTGGTCCGATTGTTCCTATAGAAGCTATATCATATAGTCGGCCGATTCTGTTAAAACTCAACAGACACATTTATACATATACCAAATTTCGAGTGAATTGCTGTTAAAATAACCAAGATTTTCATCTAAAACCAATTTTTTGGCCGATCGTTCCTATGGGAGCTAAATGATATAGTGCCCCGATTCTGATAAAACTTTCCAGATATGTTAGAAAGTATATAAAACTTATAAATACCAAATTTAGTGATAGTCGCTTTTAAAACAACAAAGTTATTGCTCGAAATCCATATTCATGACCGATCGTTTCTATGGGAGCTATATGATATAGTCAACTGATTTTGATAAAACTTAGTAGATATGTTAAAATGTATATAAAACTCAGAAATACCGGCTTTCGTAATATTTCGTTGGAAAATAACAAAGATATTGCGGTTAAAGCATATTCATGACCGATCATTCCTATGGGAGCCATATGATATAGTCATCCGATCGGAATGATTCCGAGATATACAATGCCTGCAGCAAAAAGAAGCCTAGGTGCAAAATTTCAGCTCTGTAGCTTTAAGGGTCTCGGAGGAGATTGCGTTGATCCAGACAGACGGACAGACAGACAGACAGACAGACGGACAGTCGGACAGACGGACATACGGACAGACGGACAGGGCTAAATGAACTCAGCTCATCGTGCTGATCAAGAATATATATACTTTATATAGTCGGAGATGCTTCCTTCTATGCGTGGCAAACTTCTGAACAAAATTAATATACCTTGTTTGCAAAGGCATAAAAAAGAGAGAATGGAAAACATAAAATGATAGTAGAGTCTGTATATCAGGGCGACTTACAGACCCAAAACATTATACTGAACAATCAATACAACCTTGTACCTGACTTTGTCTTTTCAGTGTGTAGCAAAGCGAGAAGAAGAGATATGTATACCTGTATATATATAATTAAACAAAAAATTAATAAAATATTTTGATATGATTGTACATTGGTTTAGGATTTCAGGGCGACTTCCAAACCAAGGGCAATCAAAGAATATCTTAAAGAGATGCGTAGATACACATAAATAAGAAAATATATACTAAATATATAATACAATAGTATGTTTAAATTTTGACTTTTAACAATGTACTAATTACATTTATCCATACAGATAAATTTTACAACCACCAAGGACTTACACGTTCCACCATACACGAAAACACGATCGCAGAATCCACGCAACGGAATCCCAACTATTTTAAACAAAAACACACAAACACAAAAACCAAATTAGAGTTAATTAATATACGACATACACTTAAGTTAACAAATCAATAATAACCAATTTTTATTTTTATAGATTATCTATCTATCTATCTATCTATATATGAAATTCTCGTGTCACAATGTTTGTCTTTGAACTCCTCCGAAACGGCTTTACCGATTTTAACCAAATTTTGCATGCATATTGAGTAGGTCTGAGAATCGGCTAACATCTATTTTTCATACCCCTAAGTGTTAAGGCTAACAAAAATTATTATTCACGCTGTAGCATTAAGACACTGATATTGTTTGATTTTTTGATAGTGTTACCGTTCTTATCGAATAATAATTTTTTGATAGTGTTACCGTTCTTATCGAATAATAATACATATGTGGCTTAGATTTAAGCACGCCATAATTTTCACACGGACAATTATGCGTAGCATGCTCTCGAGTGGGTAAACTATCAAGTTTGTTTGTGTACCAAAATGAGCGTAATAGGATTCGGACACCACAAACGCGTGCAGTTCGAGCGCGTCATTCAACTAATAATCGCGCATGTTTAAACCGAGTTGCTTTCATTTACGATGTGTCAATTGACTACAGTAACTACCAATGTATTGTTTTTGGTTCTATGAACTCGGGTTGCTCACATTGTAAGGCAAAACCGATGGATTGTATTGCGCAAAGGGTAAAGTGAAATTGTTACCATTGGATCCACCACCAGAGCCATTGTACTTATTGGTTTTAGAAATAGAAACAGATTCCATACACTTATTGAACAATATTCAGCAATATAACATAAATGACTTCATTTGGGGCAACAAACGTAGTTCGGGAAAATTTTATGGTACTTTCAAGGTATATCCTATAACAGTTAATCGGACCAAACTCTGATCTGAAGAATATATTTATCTTCGAGATGCAATTAATACTGATAGAAATGCATAGAATGTTGATCGGATGACGATTTTTCCAGCAACATACATCGGAAGACCTGCACGAATTTGCTTAATTTGCCATGTCGTATGTTCGCCATTATGTTACAGCAGATTTCTTCATCACATCTACATGCTATCCTCACTAGATAGAAATCAAGCAAAAACATAAAAAACATGGTGAATCATAATTATCAAGAAAAGTCACTATAAAATATTAAAAATCTTTTTGGCAGAACGAAGTCTGCCGGGTAAGCTAGTATATATATAAAAAAAAGAGGAATCATTAATAGTGGCAGTTGGGCGTTAAATGGCAACATTAAAAAAAGTTCAGAATTTAATTCCAAATACCAGAAGCAGAACTCGTCTTAGTAACAGCCTATCTGATATTAGGGAGGACCAACCAGTAGTCAGACTGGACGACATTACACCCATGACATCAGCTTCCAGTTTACCACCCCTTAGCCAGGGGAATATAAGTCATTCAGACATACTTGCCACATTAAAAATACCTGATGCAATCCGGTTTTTACCACCTTATAACGACAATCCTAAAACCTTATGAGAGCATGTTAGTAACGTTGAAGAAATTCTTCTCCTTGTACGAGGAACAGATAAAACACCATATGGGCAGATGCCTCTTAGGGCTATCAGAAGTAAAATTGACGGGCCAGAAAATGAGGCCATTATAGATGCTGGAGCAGGTTTAGTTTGGGATGAGATAAGAGAGGCTCTCATTCAGAGCAGTATGGATGAACCGACCCTTATGTACGAACTACATAACCTTGGACAAAGTTCCTTATCGCTACGCCCGTTATACGAAAAAGTTTGCAAAATTAAGTTAGCACTATTAAGATTGACAGAGACAAGGGAATCAGAACCTCTCCTCATTAAAACAAAAAAAGAACTGTTCGCAAATATCTGCCTCAATTCGTTCCTATCCGGAATTAGGGACAGCAGTCAGGTCCATGAGACCTACCAATCTCCGACAGGCTTTAGATTGGGCTCTAAAAGAAAGAGAAATCTAATTTTCTCAAGATAATAGAAGGAAACAAACACAAAGACAAGATTTGTATGGACCACAAAATGCTAGATATCAACGTTTCAACAGTCGCAAAGACTCGAACGAAAGAGTCGGCAGACGGTTTACGAATAGGTACGACAGGAACGATTTTAATTCAAAACAGAAAACGACTGGAAGCAACACAATAGAAGAAATTATAATTATTCAAGTCTTGAAAATATATGAAAAAGGGCAACATGCACAATTTACGGATTAGCATAGCATAGCATGAAGTTACCTACGAGTAACAGATTATATTAAGTAATATATAACATTCTGTCAACCTTATGTTATGTTATGTCATTCACAATTAATACGCCGCAAAGAACGCACGCACAAATAAACATAATTATCAGGTTATGGGCCCAGATCGTCGCGTCTATCTGTCGGGTGTGTGAATCAAAGTAAAATTGGTGTACTTTTAACCTATAACGGCGGAAAGGTGAAAATGATGTCAATGAACGCTATAGAAAAGTTGGATGAACATAATTACGCCACGTGGGCGATTCAGATGAAAAGTGTGTTGGTGCAAGCTGATCTCTGGCCTGTCGTTTGTCAACGTGTGACAAAGCAGGAGAGCGATAGCGCAAAAGCGCAGGCTACACATGATCTGAGGGATGAAAAAGCTATAGCGGCTATAATGCTGTGTTTGAAGGCAACACAGATTAATAGCGTTAAACATTGTGAGACATCTGCAAAAGTCTGGAAGAGATTGGAAGAGCTACACGTGCCCAGAGGGTAAGACTCTTGAAGCAGCTTTTGAACACCAAAATGAGCGCAAGTGACAGTATGGCAAGTCATATCAATTCGTTCTTCCATGTGATGGAGAAACCAAATGAGATCGGGGTAGGATTACCCGATGAATTTGTAGTCATTCTCTTACTGTCATCTTTACCTGAAGGGTATAAAAATTTTGTAATTGCCAAGAAACCAAATGAGATCGGGGTAGGATTACCCGATGAATTTGTAGTCATTCTCTTACTGTCATCTTTACCTGAAGGGTATAAAAATTTTGTAATTGCCATAGAAGCCCGAGATGTCATTAAAAGTAAAACTCTTGGAAGAAGGAGAGAGACGTAAAGCGGAGGTCGGGGAAGAAAGAGAAACAAAAATTTTCGGCGCGCAAAACCAAAAGAAGACAAGAAGAAAAATTGGAAATCGTTTGCAAAGTCTGGCGACAAAAAGGCGGCAGAGTGCAAAGCGAAAGAGAAAATTGAGACAAGATCATTTTCTGCTTATGTGGCAAGGCCATGACACAAGAAGTTGCCACAAAATGTTTGGTGGTTGGACAGTGGGGCAACGGCGCACTTATGTTCAGATAAGGGTCTGTTCATTAAATTGGAGCTTCATAAAGAAAGAATTACACTAGTGATAAATTTGTTGAAGCGAGTGGCCGTGGAATTGTACGATTGACCTGGAAATATAGCACGATTGATCTACAGAATGTTTTACTGGTTGCAATGTAATTTGATATCTGTTGCAAAGGCGGCTGGAAAAGGTTTCAAAACAGAATTTAACCAAAGGAAAGCGACCACAAGAGATGCCCATGGTAAGGTGGTATTGGAAGCCACAAATAAAAATGGTCTGTATTTGTTCGAGAATAAAATGAACAAGTGTTTTACCGCCAGTTCTGTTAAAAAGCGATTAGTTAATGGAAACAATCAGCTTGGACATGTAAACTTCGAGTCAAAGAGGAAGTTGGTAAAACAGAAAATGGTTAATGGTGGCGATAAGGGTTGGATCAAGTTTCAGAACGAGAAGTCACATGATCAACCAGAGATCGCACAAGTAATTGAGCCTGGATTAAATGAAACGACACCGGAGGAAGAAGCTATGGATTCTCAAGTAAACAACGGTGGGTTGCAGTCAGATGACAAAATAATACGTGTTCGCGGAGGACCGGGAAGGCATACTGGTGGACCAGGGCGTTCATGTTTGCAACATAATGGATCAAACTTAATATCCAAAGGGGAAATGGAAGTTCCAAATAACGTTAAGGAGGCGTTAACTTCTGGATATGCCGATGAATGGAAGACTTCCATGCAGAACGAGCTAGATAGTTTGCGAGGCAGCAAAGCTTGGAATTTAGTCGATTTACCAAAAGGTGGAAAAGTCATCGGATGTAAATGGATCTATGCTATCAAGCGAAATAAGGATGGCGAGATCGAGCGACTGAAGTCAAGGCTAGTCGCAAAAGGCTGTAATCAACGCTATGGAGTAAACTACTGGGATACATTTTCACCAGTAGCACGGTATTCGTCGATCAGATTAGTGATGGCGATGGCAGTTGAACATAGTCTGTACATGCACCAGATGGATGTTACTGCAGCATACTCAAACAGCGAGTTGAAGGATACAGAATACATGCGTCAACCAGAAGGATTTGTTGACGAGAAATACCCAGAGCGAGTATTGAAGTTAAGGAATGGACGAGGATGGAATGTGGCGATAAACAAAGCTATCGTAAAAATTGGTTTCAGTCCCTGTGCAAGTGAACCTTGCATGTATACCCGTCGGACTGGTAAGAATATCAATTTAATTCTCGTTTATTTAGATGGTCTCATTCTAGCAAGCACTAGTCTACAAGATTTATCAACTATCAAAAGGCTTATCGCAGAGAAGTTGGATGTGGTAGATGGTGGCAAGCTAAAGCATTTCCTAGGGATGGAAATTGATCGAGATGGCGAAATGGGTGACATATCAGTTGGTCACAAGAACTTCATTGAAGAATTACTTCGCAAATATGGAATGGCTGAGTGCAAGCCAAACGTGGTGCCGTTGGAGCCTGCGTCTCAAGTCAAATGCACCAAAAAGGGATGTAAGAAAGTCAACCAAGTTGGGTACCAGTCGATGATCGGGTCATTGATGTACTTGGCTGAAGCGACTCGTCCGGATATTTTGCATTCTGTATCAAAGTTGGCTCAAATGAATGCAAAATTACATGATGAGCATGTAGTTGGGGCAAAGAAAGTCCTGCGATATCTCAGAGGAACTGCAGACCTGAAGCTGCGGTATGTTCGAACTGGAGATCCAATAGTCTGCTACATGGACACGGATTGGGTAGGTGATTGCAGTGATCGCAAGTCATATAGTGGCTGGGCATTCATCACTGCAGGTGCAGCGATTACATGGGAATCGAGAAAGCAGAATATCGTGGCGCTCAGCAGCATGGAGGCTGAGCATTATCGTTATCGTCAGGGGCCAAGGAAGCGACATACATGAGGCTGATGTCAGAGATGAGATTTCAAGAGGAAGATCCAATGATTATGTAAAGCAATAATCAGAGTGCACAATGTTTAGTTAAGAACCCAACTTATTATTCTTGTAGTAAGCACATTGACATCAAATTTCACCATGTAAGAGAAATGTAAAAAGATAATGTAATAGATGTAGTCTATGTACCCACAGAAAGTATGACTGCGGATGTTTTGACCAAGAAGTTAAAAAGTGTAAAACATCAAAACTGTGTATAAGGCCTAGGGTTAAACTAAGCGTTTAATAGAAGAGGCAAAGTCAATTATGGCACGTTGAGAACGAGTGTTGAAAATATATGAAAAATGGCAACGTGCACAATTGAGTTATTAGCATAGCATAGCATTAAGTTACCTACGAGTAACAGATTATGTTAAGTAATATGTAACATTCTGTCAACCTTATGTTATGTTATGTCGAGTTACCAATCGGTAAAGTCCAAAGTGCAATTGGCCAAGAAGGATCAAGGAAAAGAAAAAAAGGAATTGGTTTACTTTGCTACTTTTATTTCACTTTTATTAGCTTTGCACGTGTTTTGAAACTAGAACACAAAACTGAATTGAAGGCCACGATGTCCAATCATTGTCTGCACCTATTAGCACCATGACGCTTCTTTTATACTGTTTCTTATTGGAAGCATTGGAATGCACTCTGGATTTGAACAGTTATAATTTAGTAACCAAGGTCAGAGAGAAATTGGCTCTCTCCTTAATTGTTCTGCAATATGTATGCATGTGTGTAAATATATACATATGTATGTTCATATAACACTATTACTTATTGTTATATATCCACGTTCCCATCTCTCTTGTGTGTGTCTTTCTGTCTGGCAGTTTATGTTACAGTTGTTGTGGGGGCATCTCGAGGGGAGCTGAGATGGTAACTCCTCCCCCCCTGGAATGAAGTGAAGGCCAAAGCGAAGGTATGGTCGGAACGTTTGTAGATGGAGTTGTTGTTGTTACCAGAGTTATCCATTTAGTTCTCAGGGCCCATAATATCGCTACTGTGATCATCATGATGGCAACGATTTAGCTTTAATGTTCTCTAAATGGAGTCTTTGGAGGTTCAAGTCTGGAATGATGTTGTTAATCCTTAGATCCTCTATCCTCCTGGTCTACTTCGTTGTACGTTATGTTTGTGGCTTCGTACTTTACTCCATTAATGGTTACCGAACAATTGTTAATGAAAATTAAGGCTGACCCTTTGATTATTCTTGGTCGGCTACATGACGGGATTATTGTTTTTTTTTTTTTTTTTTTTTTTTTTTTTGCGTTGGTTATCATAATGTGTTGTTCTTCAATTTGATAAACGTGTTACTCTTCGCTGATGTCTCTGACATCACAAGTCGCCTTTTTGATTCTCCAGTAGATCTTTCAGGCAGTGATTGCAGTTGTCTTCTGCTGCTGCGTTATCGCAAATAAACAGTTCATGGATTCGTGGACATTCTTGCTTAAAGTATTGTATATTGCCAGCTAGGCTATGAGTTAAGTAGTTTCGTAAAACTAACATTTTTGTTATGTTAAATGATAATGGGATAACATGACTAAATTCGTAAACAGATGGGTCAAAAATGGGAACTTTTATCTTAAATATAACAATGTTTTCATTAATATAGGTTTCTAAATCTAATAACCTGTATAGGTGTTCGTCTGATTTTATTGTTACATTTTGGTCTGTAATTATTTTTCTTATTATTAACAATTCTATTTCGTCTAATATGAATTTTTTTTTGCCAGTAATATGCTCTCTGCAGTATTATTTATATGGTTATACCTTAAATCAAGATTTACGTTAATTTACGTTATACTTCAATAAATGAATTTCATTATGTCTTGTGTTAAAGATTTAAAAATATTATTTTTAGAGTTTTTGATGAATAAGTTTATGTTTTCTTGATCATTATTAATGTGTTTTGTAATATTTTTAAACCTTAATGATATTTCTTTATTGATTGATTATTGTTGGTTGGCATTTTGTAACAGGTAATTTTCATTTTCTTGTATTTTATTAAATTCTTATTTTATTTTTTTTTTTTTTTTTTTTGAAAATTGTTTAGATCTATTTTATGAATCACATTTCTATGTGACTTAATAATTTTAGCCTTCTGCCTTAATTTGGGAATACCTGTGAAGTATTTGACTTATTATTTTGTGTTCTTTTTTTTTTTTATTTTGGGCTTATGTATTTTTTGATTTTTGTGTGTAATTAGTGTAATCCCTCTATCTTGTAGAACTCGATGCTTAGAAAAACGCGATGTCAACTTATTTCTCCTATTTTCTTTCCTGAATACTATTTCATCTGGTTCTAATGTTTTTGGGTTTTTTCTGTTTTCGTTTGATTTTTCTATCATAAACTTTTTGATATTTTCCATCTCTTGTTTGAGTTCTGGATAGATTATGTTTTGGAAGCTATTTAGTTTTTGTAAGTAATTGTGTTCATTATTGAATATGATTGTCTTGTCGAAAGTATGAGGTCTGCCGTAAAATATCTCGTATGGGGTATGCTTCAGCGTTGAGTGAATAGCGTTGTTATAAGTAATTAAGGTTTCTGTTAGTATGTCATTGTGTTCGCACTCCACTTTCTTAACTTTTCTTTTATCTAATATAATGCGATAAATTTCCGTTAGGGACGAATGAAGTCTTTCGACGGGGGAATTACTAGACGATTGTTGTACTGAAGTAACGTGCAACTGTATATCGTACTGTTCACAAAAATCCTTAAAAAGTTTACCTTGAAATTCTGCCCCTTGGTTTGCGACTTTTTTACGGAACACCAAAGGAGCATAGAAAATTTCTCATAGCCTTAACAAAGTTTAAAGTGTCTCTAGAGGATATTGTATATCCCATTGCGAATTTACTGAATTTGTCTATAATTGTCAGGATTGTGTTGTTATTTATTGAATAAAGGTCAATATACAGAATTTGCATCGGTACTGTGGGAGTTTCTGTTTCTTGAAAAACTAACTTTTGTGGGTGGTTATCATATTTCAAGGTTTGACAGACATCGCATTCGTTAATTATTGAGGACACTTTGGATTTTAAATGGGGTGTGTAAAACATTCTTTTTAGATGAGCTACTGTCTCGTCTATCCCTCTATGGTTACTATTTATGTGGTATTTCTTAATTTTTTGTTCAACATGGTTTGAATCTGTAATATCATCCAACACTACTGTACATCGGATGATTTTATAGAGTTTTGTGGGAAGAAAGTATTCTGTAAGGCTTTGATTTATTATGTCGAAAATATCGTTATTAGTATAAATTGCGTACGTTCTTCCTGGTTTCAGAATTTTCAGTAATAGTCGTGTAGTGTCCTCTTTATCGAAATATGTTTTTGTAATTATTCTTCTAATTTTGTTTTTGAATGGGGTTGTTGTTATGAGTTTTGACTCGTTGCCGGTTTGAAATATTAACTGAATATTTTAGTCATTTATTGGTTTGTTTACTGTTACTATTGTATTAACTGGAACTACTGCTTCGTTGTTGACATTTATATCTGCTGGAATTCTACTGAGGACATCAGCTGCCACATTTTCAGAACCCTTTGTGTACGTTATTTCGTAATCATACTCTAGTAATTCAAGTTTCCAACGGACTAGTTTGGAATTTGGTTCTTTGAAATTCATTAACCATGTTAGGGGTTTATGGTCGGTGACTATTTTAAATCTTTGACCAAAGAGGTAGGGGCGGAAATGTTTAGTTGCCCAGATTATGGCAAGCATTTCTTTTTCGACTGTTGAATAGTTGAGTTCTGTATCTGTTAACGTACGGCTAGCAAAACATACAGGTTTTTCGTTATTTGGTGACCCCTGTGAAAGGACAGCTCCAATAGCGACGTTACTAGCGTCGGTGGTCAAAATAAATGGTTTACAGAAATTTGGATATTGTAAAATTGGGTCATTGCAAAGGAGAGTTTTGCATGTTTCAAATGCAGAAATGAATTCTGTGCTGATTTTAACGGTCTTTTTGCCTTTCAGCTGTTGTGTAAGTGGTTTGGTAATGGTAGCAAAATCTCTAATAAACTTTCGATAATAACCCAAGAGACCAAGAAAGGATTTTATTTGTTTCCTCGTTCTAGGTAAAGGAAATTGTTTAATGGAATTGATCTTATTGGGGTTTGGTTTAATTCCATTTTCTGTCACCAGATGAAACAATAATGTCGTCTTAATTAAATGAGACAACATTTACCGTTTAAATCGGCCAGAACATTGTCCATTATTCTTTGGAAAGTTGCTGGGGCATTAGTTAGCCCAAATGCCATTCTGACAAATTCGAAGTGGCCTTCCGTTGTGGAAAACGCGGTCTTATCAATATGTTTAGGCTCCCTTTCGATCTGATGGTAGCCGCTGGATAAGTCTAATGCAGTAAAATATTTTGCTCTGCCTATTTTGTCTAATACCTCGTTTATGTTTGGCATGGGATATTTATCTTTAACAGTTTTTTCATTTAATTTTCTATAATCGATGACCAATCTCCATTTCTTGACATTGTATTTACCCATTTTTTTTAAACAAGAAATGTTGGTGAGCTCTATGGGGAGTAGCTGTGTTGATCTAGTAATTTTGAAATTTGTCTTTGAATTTCCTCTCTCTCTTTGATGCTATACCTGAAGGGTTTGGTATAGATTGGTATTTCATCTGTTGTATTTATTCTGTATTTAATTAAATTTGTGAAGGTGAGGGAAGTACCCTCTTTATAGAAAAGGTTGGGAAATCTATGACACAAATCTATGAATTGTTTCTTTTCTTCTTCATTCATATGGTCGGTATCTATTGGGATCGTCTGTGACTGGTTGTTTGTTTTACTTTCTTCGTTAGTTTTTATCGTTAATTCTGTTTCTGAAAAATCCCTCTTATCGCATTCTTCTACTGTCAATGGTGTATCTATGCAAAAATTTTGTTCTTTATTGGAGAAGTTGTTTACTTCTAAATAACTGAAATGACCTTCAGCAATGTAAAGGCCTCCCGAAATAAATAGGTTCTCTGTTAGGGTTGTTGGGTCGTATAAAAATATGCCTTCTTTGAGGTTAACCGGTACCTTAATTATTTTCTTTGAATTTTCTTCCACTGTATACAAGGTGGAAGTCAATCTATCTTCCATTATTAAGTCTATATTACTTGTTGTAAGTTGTAAAATCTTTTTAGGAAGGTTCACTACTGCATTTATTCCTTTTAGGATATCTATTATTAATCCGTCAAAGAAAGAAAGGAAATTGAATAGAAGAAGCGAGAATAAGGAATCGTTATTGAAATCTTTGAAAAGCGGGATCACACATTTTTTGTATAGCTGGTGTGAATTTAGGACTGTGGTAATTATGACCGGCTTTTGAAGTTCTAACTGTTCCAGTGTTTGTACATATTTTGGATTTATGAAAGAGAAGGTTGCGCCTGTATCTATCAAAAATTTTAAATCTTCATAGGGGCCTATACACAATTTGATATATGGCAACGGAATGTTAGGGTTCCTGTCATACCTATTTGTGAAACGTCTGTCGACATGTCTGTCCGAGTCGTTATTACTGTCGAAACGCCGATAGCTAGCGTTTTGTGTTCCGTATGAATTTTGTCTTTGTGCTTATTTCCTTTTATAGTCTTGAGAAAAGTAGATTTCTCTTTTTTTAAGAGCCCAATCCAGAGCCTGCCGAAGATTGGTAGGTCTCATGGATCTGACTGCCGTCCCTAAAGGACCTCTAATTCCGGATAGGAACGAATTAAGGCAGATGTCTGCGAAGAGGTCTTTCTTTGTTTTAATTAGAAGGGGTTCGGCTTCCCTTGTTTCTGTCAATCTGAATAGTGCTAGTTTGATTTCGCAGACTTTTTCGTATAATGGGCGTAGCGATAAGGCGCCTTGCCCGAGGTTATGTAATTCATACATAACAGTAGGTTCGTCTCTACTGTCCGAACAGCTTCGAACGAGAGCTTCCTTTATCTCATCCCAAACTAAACCTGCTCCAGCATCTATAATAGCCTCGTTTGCTGGGCCCACAATTTTGTTTCTGATAGCCCTAAGTAGCATCTGTCTATATGGGGTTTTAACTGTTCCTCTTATAAGGAGGAGAATCTCTTCAACGTTACTCACAAATTCTCCTAAGGTTTTAGGATTACCATTATAAGATGGTAAAAACCTGATTGCATCAGGGATTTTTAATGAAGACAGTATGTCTGTATGAATTATATCCCCTTGGTTAAGGGGTGGCGAATTGGAAGCTGATGTCATGGGTGTAATGTCGTCCAGTTTGACTACTGGTTGGTCTTCCCTAATATCGGATAAGCTATTACTAAGACGAGTTCTGTTTTTAGTGTTTGGAATTAAGTTCTTTACCGTTTTTAATGTAGCCATTTGCTTCTAACAGCGACTGCTAATAATTTCTCTACTCTTTTGTTTTGTTATAAATGAAGAATTAGGTGATTATTAGTTTGTAAAACTTATGTATATGTGTGTCTTATATTAGTTAATTTTGCTTGTGTTTGCTTTGTGTTTTGTTGTGCTGTGTGTTATTGTGTTTTGTTGTGTTGTGTGTTATTGTGTTTTGTTGTGTTGTGTGTTATTATGTTTTGTTGTGTTGTGTGTTATTGTGTTTTGTTGTGTTGTGTGTTATTGTGTTTTTTTTTTTTTTTTTTTTTTTTAATAGATTGAATTTTATTGAATTCTGCTGCGTGGAATCTGCGGTCGTGTTTTTGTGTGGTGAATCGAGTAAATCCTTGGTGATTGTAAAATTTATGTGTATAGACAAAAGTAATTAGTAATTGTTGAAATCAAAATTAAAACACATAAATATATAAATACAGCATGGCAATAATTTTAATCTTGTTTTATTGTGATCTTTGTTTGCATTGTTTTTTTTTTCTTTATTTATATATACATATATATATATATATATAAATTTTTTGCATATGTATGTAGATGCCTTTAAGTATTCTTTGATTGTCTTCGATTTGGTAAGTCGTCCTGAAATACCAAATCAAATAAATACAACCATCTGAAAATATTTCATTTGGTTTTTTTTTTTTATTAAATTATTATTATTTTGTATAGTTATGCATATGTACGTATGTATATACCTTTATAGATATTCCTTTTGATTGTCTTTGATTTGGTAAGTCGCCCTGAAATACCAAATCAAATAAATACAACCATCTGAAAATGTTTCATTTGTTTATTTTTTTTATTATTATCATTTTGTATAGTTATCCATATGTATGCATAAGTTAGCACAACTGTCCAACTGAGCGTAAAATATTGAGTGAGCTAGGGCTAGCTGTAATTAGTTAGCCCGAGAGTCCAACTGAGCACAAATATTGAGTGAGTTAGGGGCAGCTGTAATTCTAAGCATAATTGTAAATGATAGTTAGTTGATCTCCGACAATAAAACTGATCGGTCTGCGCCGTCTTTCTAAATCGAGTCTTCTCAATTAAAAGTTATCTCAACGTAAGTAACGCTGTACTCCGTACACGTAACAAACATATTAAAAACATAATTTAGTTAACTGGCGCCCAACTCGTTCGAATTCATAAAAAAAAAACCCAAATAAAATCGAAATAAACGTCGTTTAAACAAATATCAAATTTAAAGAAAAAAAAGAGTTTTGCTCAAACACGTGGACTTACGATTTTCACTCATACAAAGACATACAAAAGACTCAATCATTTGCTTCAATTAGCTCAATGAGCAATGTTTGACTTGAGTGAAACGAAAACAAAATAACTGTTTTGCTCAAAGTTAAGCCATACGCGTCAGAAATCTTCTAAATTGTATGAGTGAGAAACATTCATGTGCAGACAACGAAAGAGTGTGAATGGAAATTAAACCTAAAAAATATACTCAAATTAAAACCTCCACAAGAATTAAAGCTACAAGTTAAAAAGATCAAATCAAATTAAAACTTAAAACTAAATAAAATTAAAAAAAAAAAAAAAAGTGATAAAATTAAACCAAATCAAACTCTAAAATAATGCACAAATTAAAATTTCTATAAAAGTGAATTAAATTTCTAACAAGAACAAAAAAAAGAATAAGAATAAAAATTAGAGTTTCGTGACAAAAAAAAAAAAAAAGCAAACAAGCAAACGAAAAAATATGAAATAATACCTACAAATAAATAACTGTACAAGAACAAAGAGAGAAATCATAAGAGCGAAGACAATAATCAACTGTTAAAGACATTCATTTGCAAACAACGGAAAGTGCGTACAGTTGCGTATTTGTGAGCTATGATAAATAGTGAAAAATCAAAAAAAATCAAACCTTGAAGAAATACATTCAAATTAAAACTCCCACAAAAATAAAAGCAACAAAAAAAATCAAATCGAATTAAAACTTCAAATTAAATAAAAATTCAAAATAAAAAAAAAGAAGCGATAAAAAAAAGCAAACAAAAAGAACATCTACAAAAAAAAAAGAAAAGAACAAAAAGAAGCCATAAACACCAACGACAACCACTGTAAAAGCGAAGATAATAATCACTAACTGTGAAAGACTTTCATTTGCAGACAGCGGAAAGTGCGTACAGTGGCATATGTGAAAAATCAAGTTCAATCAAACTTTAAAAAAATATATTTAAATTAAAACTTCCACAAAAATAAAAACTACAAGTAAAACAAAATAATAAATAAAATCAAATCGAATTAAAACTTCAAATTAAATAAAAATTCAAAATAAAGAAAAAAAAGGCGATAAAAGTCAAATCAAAACGAAATTAAATTACAAAAGTGAATTGAATTTCTAACAAGTGAGAAAAGAATAAAAATAAAAATTAGAATTTTTTTTTTGTTTTTTGACAAAAAAGAAAGGGCAAAAAAAAAAAGAACAAAAAGAAACCATAAGCACCAACGACAACCACTGTAAAAGCGAAGATAATAATCACAACGGAAAGTGCGTACAGTGGCATATGTGAAAAATCAAGTTCAATCAAATTTTAAAAAAAAAAAATATATTTAAATTAAAACTTCCACAAAAATAAAAACTACAAGTAAAAAAAAAAAATAAATAAAATCATATCGAATTAAAACTTCAAATTAATTAAAATTTTAAAATAAAGAAAAAAAGGCGACAAAAGTCAAATCAAAACGAAATTAAATTACAAAAGTGAATTGAATTTCTAACAAGTGAGAAAAGAATAAAAATAAAAATTAAAATTTTTTTTTTTTGTTTTTTGACAAAAAGAAAAGGTATGATAAATAGTGGAAAATCAAGTTCAATCAAACCTTAAAAAAAAAAAAAAATAATAAATATATTCAAATTAAAGCTTCCACAAAAGTAAAAGTTGCAAGTGAAAAAGAACAAAGCAAATTAAATTTTCAAATTAAATAAAAATTCAACGTAATTTTTTTTGTGAAAAGAAGCAATAAAAATTAATTAATATCAAACCTTAAATTAAAATTTCTACAAAAAGTGAATTAAATTTCTGGCAAATGAAGAAAGAATAAAAATAAAAATTGGAATTTTTTTTTTTTTGCAAAAAAAAAAAAAACAAACAAACAAAAAAATATTAAATAATAATACTTACAAACGAATAGCTGAAAAACCATAAACTGCGACAACAATTACCATAAGGGTAAAAACAACAATCATAAACAGCGAAGACAGCATCCCTGGACAGCGAAGACTACAACCATAATCAGCAGAGATAACAACAGAAGGCAGTAAATACAGCAACCTGAAATAACGAAGACGACAAACTTGGATAGCGAAGACACCAACCTTAGCTAAGCAATAGCATTATTCCACATAGTATAAAAAAACATGTAAGTAGGGCATTCATTGAATAAAATATCAAACATAAATTAAAATTGCAATTCCAATTTGTCGGTAATAACTGTAAACAAATAAGAAGCAAAAAAAAAAAGAAGAGAAGCAATAAATTATTCTCTTTCAATTTAAATATTTAACTTTTCATCATTCATTACAAAAATATTTATTCTTGTGTCTATTGTTATGAGTGATAGCGAAATACAAGAATTATCAGACAAATTTCAGAAAATATATGGAACACAACCTCTAAAAAACGTAGATACAGGTGAACTTTCAGAAATGGCTTTGACTAGCGAACAATTAAGATCCGTAATGGAAAGTGCTATCACGAGTGCCCTAGCCATCCAAAATGAACTCCTTGACGCGAAAATGCAACTGATGGAACAACGATTGAGTTCCATGTAGGTTAATACCCCAGAGATAGAAACTTTCAAAGAAGCCGAAATTCAGCCAGGTGTTATTTGCAATGAAACTTTAGACATTATGAAATCTCTCCCAGATTTCGAAGGGAACAATGAGACATATGTATCTTGGAGGAAGGCAGCACATACTGCGTATAAAGTATATGAGAAATATGAGGGTAGTTCAAAGCATTATCAAGCCTTAGGGATATTAAGAAATAAAATTAGGAGTGCCGCTGACACGATACTTTCCTCTTTCGACACTCCACTTAATTTTAAAGCCATCATCAATAGATTAGACTTCACGTACGCGGATAAACGACCAATACATCTACTTGAACAGGAAATGTCGACACTCCGCCAGGGAAATCTGACGCTATCACAATACCATGACGAGGTAGAAAAGAAGTTGACCTTATTAATAAACAAAACAATTATGACTTACGACACTGTCGTTGCCAGCCGGATAAACGAAAAATACAGAGCGGATGCTCTCAGGATTTTCATCTCAGGAACTAAGAAGACCTTGAGTGATGTATTATTCTCTTCAAGACCAACGGACCTCCCCTCGGCATTGGCACTGGCGCAGGAATTGGAATCTAACCACAATCGCTACGTGTTTGCTACGAATTTTGCACGCAATATGGAGGAAAAAGCTCAGAGAGCCGAACAGAAACCGCCAGTTAGGGCAAGAAATATCACTCAAGAACAGCAATATATTCAGCAAGGAAAGACTCCGCATTTCACAAGGCAAGAATTTACTCCACATTTCACAAGGCAAGAATTTACTCCGCATAAGGATCAAGTTCAACCAATGGATGTTGATGCGTCCTCTCGCTTCAGACAAACGACTCGGTATCAACAGAACACGGCTCCCATAGGAGAGACTCAGTGGCCGGTCGAGCAACAAAGCACACGGTATAGGAATTACAGTAACCAGACACAGACGAGCGCGCGATTCACTGGTCCAAAACAACAAAGAATCAATCATATGGAAGTAAGAGATATTGAGCAGGATCAGGAGGATTTTGAGTACCAAAATATTACAGAAAACGAAGTTGAAGACATTCAAAATGAAACTGAGGAATACGACCAGGTCAATTTTTTAGACATGGCTCCCTGCTCCCGTTTATCGAGAGAATGATAGCAGGGAGGACAATCCGATTACTTGTGGATACGGGAGCTTCAAAAAATTACATTAAACCACTGAAAGAACTAAAGCATGTCACACCAGTAGAAAAACCGTTTCGAGTAAAGTCAATCCATGGTTACATTCTTTCTACTCCCAAACCTCGAGACATTCGATGGAATAATAGGACTAGACCTACTAAACCAGAGCAACGTATTACTAGATTTCAAAAACAAGACGTTAATAACGAATGACACCTCCGAGACAATCCAATTCCAAGAGTGCACAACCGTAAATTTTATAAACATCAAAGACATACAAACCCCTCCGGCTATATCATCAGAATTTCAAGCAATGCTTAAAGACCGAATAGGAGTTTTCGCGGAATTAAATGAAGCACTCCCGTTTAATACGAACGTTATTGCTACTATAAGAACGAAATGCGACATTCCTGTATACTCCAGACTATACCCTTACCCAACGGGTGTGTCCGACTTCGTAAACGCAGAAACCCAAGATCTATTAAAAAACAATATAATACGTCCGTCTTGTTCTCCATACAATAACCCTGTTTGGGTTGTAGACAAAAAAGGTACTGACGAGCAAGGAATGAGCAATCTATTACATCTGGTAATAGACTTCAGGAAATTAAATCAAAATACAATAGACGATAAATATCGTATCCCTAACATAACATCTATCTTATCAAATCAGGGCACAGCAAAATACTTTTCAACTCTGGACTTGAAATCTGGATTTCACCAAATATTACTCGCTGAAAGAGATAGAATAGATAGGGAAGTGGCAAATACGAATTTTGCAGACTCCCATTTGGCCTGAAGAACGCGCCTAGTATCTTCCAAAGAGCTATTGACGATGTGCTTGGGGAACAAATCGGGAAATTTTGTTATGTCTACGTTGACGACGTAATAATTTTTTCTGAAAATATGAACGACCATGTTAAGCATATCGCCTGGGTCTTGGATAAGTTATACGAAGCCAACATGAGGGTTTCACCAGAGAAATCGCATTTCTTCAAGGAGAGTGTTGAGTATTTCGTAGTGTCAAACTTCAAATGGGCAGGTCGAGAGATTTCATAGTACCCTTGGTGATATCGCAAGATGCTTAATGGCTCAAAGGAAAATTACGGATACGATTGAAGCAATACTTCAAGCAACAATCGAGTATAACAACACAATTCATTCGGTAATAGACAAGCGTCCAATTGATGTAGTTCACGCATACTCTCCGGAAATTGAAGTGGAAATAGGTAATAGAATAAAAAAAGCGCAACAGCTACAATTAGACAAAGTAAACGAAACAAGACATGATAGGCAGTTCCAAGTAGGCGATACAGTCCTTGTAAAGTCCAATAAACGTCTAGGAAACAAATTAACACCTCTGTATAATGAAAAAAAGGTTGACGCAGACTATGGAGTATTATGGAGTGGTGGGGCATTTGTAATTTGAATATTGTACTGGTTGTTTAACAATGACCTTATTGTTTCCGATTTTATGGAGGGCTCATTATCACAATAGATAGTTTTAGTATGACGGTAAAAATATACGAGTTGTAACATCGCTGCTTGTACATCAATTATTGTTCTTGAGGTAATTGGTTGAACTATAGCAAATTTCGAAAACTTATCAATACATGTAAGGAAGTATTTCTTATCTGTTGAGTAAATGTCAATATGTAGCATTTCTCCCACATAGGAGGGTAAGGGGGTTTCTCCAAGTACTTGCTTTTGTGGATGGCGATTGTACTTTGCTGTTTTGCAAATTTTGCAGTTAGAAACCACTTCGTTTGCTAATTTCGTGATTTTTGGGAAGAAATAATCCTGTAAAATCTGTTTGACGTTCTCTTGGGCTGCTCTATGAGCTCGATTGTGCTCCGTTGCAACTATTTCTTTTTGCTCATTTTTGTCAATAATATCATTTACTACGTATTTTGCATATCGGAACACCGTCGTTGGAAAAGTTTCTATTAACTTGTGCTGTATAAATGCCAAAATCGGTAACTCGCAATGGATTGCATTAACGACGTCTTTTTTAATTACGTCATAAATTCTTTCAATTAACGAATCCCTGCTTGTATATTGGATTATATGTCGTACCTTTTTTCCAAACAATATCACTGTTCTATCAGAAGCTACTCCGTTTTCCTCTATTATGATTTGATTTCCAAAGCAATTTATTGGTTTTTCCATTGTTTCCATGGCATAAGTAAGGGATAATTCGCTATGTATCGTGGCTCTGTCCGAGTGTGAATCATCTTCCAAGGCATGAATAGTATGCCGTGATAATGCATCAACAACATAATTCTCTTTTCCCAGCTTATAATAGATGTTTGCGTTGTACTCATCTATGAAGGCCTTCCAACTCCTGATTTTCGCATTTGGATTTCGGTCAGATACCGCGAATGTAAAAGGTTGATGATCTGTAAGAATGTTCAGGTTTCTTACCCCATACAGGTAATTTCGGAGGTTTTTTAAGGCCCAAACTATAGCGAGTAGTTCCCTCTCGTTTGTTGCAAAATTGAGTTCCTCGTCTTTCAATGTCCTTGAAATCATGGTGATTGGTTTACCACCCTGTGACAGGACTGCTCCCAGACCAACGGACGAAGCGTCTGTTGTTAGATCAAACGCTTTTTTGTAATCAGGGTAGAGCAGAATCACATTTTCAGATGCAAGGACCTGCTTCAGTTTTTGAAAAGCCGCAAGTTGAATTTCGTCGAATATAACTGGTATCCTCTTTGAGTGTACGGCGCTCACTTTGCCGTTTTCGCTTTTTAGTATATTGCTAATAGGTTTTGCTAAAGACGCAAAGTCCTTAATGAAACACCTATAATAGCTCGCTAATCCGAGGAATGATCTGACACTAAATAAAGTTGTAGGTAATTCATAATTACGGATTGCTTCAACTTTATTTGGGCATGTCTTAATACCATTGTTTGACACTACGAAACCTAAATACTCAACACTCTCCTTGAAGAAATGTGATTTCTCTGGTGAAACCCTCATGTTGGCTTCGTATAACTTATCCAAGACCCAGGCGATATGCTTCACATGGTCGTTCATATTTTCAGAAAAAATTATTACGTCGTCAACGTAGACATAACAAAATTTCCCGATTTGTTCCCTAAGCACATCGTCAATAGCTCTTTGGAAGATACTAGGCGCGTTCTTCAGGCCAAAAGGGAGTCTGCAAAATTTGTATTTACCACTTCCCTATCTATTCTATCTCTTTCAGCGAGTAATATTTGGTGAAATCCAGATTTCAAGTCCAGAGTTGAAAAGTATTTTGCTGTGCCCTGATTTGATAAGATAGATGTTATGTTAGGGACACGATATTTATCGTCTATTGTATTTTGATTTAATTTCCTGAAGTCTATTACCAGAGGTTTTTTCCTCTTTCCTTGCTCGTCAGTACCTTTTTTGTCTACAACCCAAACAGGGTTATTGTATGGAGAACAAGACGGACGTATTATATTGTTTTTTAATAGATCTTGGGTTTCTGCGTTTACGAAGTCGGACACACCCGTTGGGTAAAGGGTATAGTCTGGAGTATACAGGAATGTCGCATTTCGTTCTTATAGTAGCAATAACGTTCGTATTAAACGGGAGTGCTTCATTTAATTCCGCGAAAACTCCTATTCGGTCTTTAAGCATTGCTTGAAATTCTGATGATATAGCCGGAGGGGTTTGTATGTCTTTGATGTTTATAAAATTTACGGTTGTGCACTCTTGGAATTGGATTGTCTCGGAGGTGTCATTCGTTATTAACGTCTTGTTTTTGAAATCTAGTAATACGTTGCTCTGGTTTAGTAGGTCTAGTCCTATTATTCCATCGAATGTCTCGAGGTTTGGGAGTAGAAAGAATGTAACCATGGATTGACTTTACTCGAAACGGTTTTTCTACTGGTGTGACATGCTTTAGTTCTTTCAGTGGTTTAATGTAATTTTTTGAAGCTCCCGTATCCACAAGTAATCGGATTGTCCTCCCTGCTATCATTCTCTCGAAAAACGGGAGCAGGGAGCCATGTCTAAAAAATTGACCTGGTCGTATTCCTCAGTTTCATTTTGAATGTCTTCAACTTCGTTTTCTGTAATATTTTGGTACTCAAAATCCTCCTGATCCTGCTCAATATCTCTTACTTCCATGTGATTGATTCTTTGTTGTTTTGGACCAGTGAATCGCGCGCTCGCATTGTTCGGTCGCTTGTTAGTTTGTGTCTGGTTACTGTAATTCCTATACCGTGTGCTTTGTTGCTCGACCGGCCACTGAGTCTGTCCTATGGGAGCCGTGTTCTGTGGATACCGAGTCGTTTGTCTGAAGCGAGAGGACGCATCAACATCCATTGGTTGAACTTGATCCTTATGCCGAGTAAATTCTTGCCTTGCGAAATGCGGAGTAAATTCTTGCCTTGTGAAATGCGGAGTCTTTCCTTGCTGAATATATTGCTGTTCTTGAGTGATATTTCTTGCCCTAACTGGCGGTTTCTGTTCGGCTCTCTGAGCTTTTTCCTCCATATTGCGTGCAAAATTCGTAGCAAACACGTAGCGATTGTGGTTAGATTCCAATTCCTGCGCCAGTGCCAATGCCGGGGGGGGGTCCGTTGGTCTTGAAGAGAATAATACATCACTCAAGGTCTTCTTAGTTCCTGAGATGAAAATCCTGAGAGCATCCGCTCTGTATTTTTCGTTTATCCGGCTGGCAACGACAGTGTCGTAAGTCATAATTGTTTTGTTTATTAATAAGGTCAACTTCTTTTCTACCTCGTCATGGTATTGTGATAGCGTCAGATTTCCCTGGCGGAGTGTCGACATTTCCTGTTCAAGTAGATGTATTGGTCGTTTATCCGCGTACGTGAAGTCTAATCTATTGATGATGGCTTTAAAATTAAGTGGAGTGTCGAAAGAGGAAAGTATCGTGTCAGCGGCACTCCTAATTTTATTTCTTAATATCCCTAAGGCTTGATAATGCTTTGAACTACCCTCATATTTCTCATATACTTTATACGCAGTATGTGCTGCCTTCCTCCAAGATACATATGTCTCATTGTTCCCTTCGAAATCTGGGAGAGATTTCATAATGTCTAAAGTTTCATTGCAAATAACACCTGGCTGAATTTCGGCTTCTTTGAAAGTTTCTATCTCTGGGGTATTAACCTACATGGAACTCAATCGTTGTTCCATCAGTTGCATTTTCGCGTCAAGGAGTTTATTTTGGATGGCTAGGGCACTCGTGATAGCACTTTCCATTACGGATCTTAATTGTTCGCTAGTCAAAGCCATTTCTGAAAGTTCACCTGTATCTACGTTTTTTAGAGGTTGTGTTCCATATATTTTCTGAAATTTGTCTGATAATTCTTGTATTTCGCTATCACTCATAACAATAGACACAAGAATAAATATTTTTGTAATGAATGATGAAAAGTTAAATATTTAAATTGAAATAGAATAATTTATTGCTTCTCTCCTTTTTTTGTTTTTGCTTCTTATTTGTTTAGAGTTATTACCGACAAATTGGAATTGCAATTTTAATTTATGTTTGTTATATTATTTAATGAATGTCCTACTTACATGTTTTTTTTATACTATGTAGAATAATGCTGTTGCTTAGCTAAGGTTGGTATCTTCGCTATCCAAGTTTGTCGTCTTCGTTATTTCAGGTTGCTGTATTTACTGCCTTCGGTTGTTATCTCTGCTGATTATGGTTGTAGTCTTCGCTGTCCAGGGATGCTGTCTTCGCTGTTTATGATTGTTGTTTTTACTCTTATGGTAATTGTTGTCGCTGTTTATGGTTTTTCAGCTATTCGTTTGTAAGTATTATTATTTAATATTTTTTTGTTTGTTTGTTTGTTTTTTTTTCTTTTTGCAAAAAAAAAAATTCCAATTTTTATTTTTATTCTTTCTTCATTTGCCAGAAATTTAATTCACTTTTTGTAGAAATTTTAATTTAAGGTTTGATATTAATTAATTTTTATTGCTTCTTTTCACAAAAAAAATTACGTTGAATTTTTATTTAATTTGAAAATTTAATTTGGTTTGTTCTTTTTCACTTGCAACTTTTACTTTTGTGGAAGCTTTAATTTGAATATATTTATTATTTTTTTTTTAAGGTTTGATTGAACTTGATTTTCCACTATTTATCATACCTTTTCTTTTTGTCAAAAAACAAAAAAAAAATTTTAATTTTTATTTTTATTCTTTTCTCACTTGTTAGAAATTCAATTCACTTTTGTAATTTAATTTCGTTTTGATTTGACTTTTATCGCCTTTTTTTCTTTATTTTGAATTTTTATTTAATTTGAATTTTTAATTCGATATGAATTTATTTATTTATTTTTTTTTTTACTTGTAGTTTTTATTTTTGTGGAAGTTTTAATTTAAATATATATTTTTTTTTAAATTTGATTGAACTTGAATTTTCACATATGCCACTGTACGCACTTTCCGTTGTGATTATTATCTTCGCTTTTACAGTGGTTGTCGTTGGTGCTTATGGTTTCTTTTTGTTCTTTTTTTTTGTCCTTTCTTTTTGTCAAAAAACAAAAAAAAATTCTAATTTTTATTTTTATTCTTTTCTCACTTGTTAGAAATTCAATTCACTTTTGTAATTTAATTTCGTTTTGATTTGACTTTTATCGCCTTTTTTTCTTTATTTTGAATTTTTATTTAATTTGAAGTTTTAATTCGATTTGATTTTATTTATTATTTTTTTTACTTGTAGTTTTTATTTTTGTGGAAGTTTTAATTTAAATATATTTTTTTAAAGTTTGATTGAACTTGATTTTTCACATATGCCACTGTACGCACTTTCCGCTGTCTGCAAATGAATGTCTTTCACAGTTAGTGATTATTATCTTCGCTTTTACAGTGGTTGTCGTTGGTGTTTATGGCTTCTTTTTGTTCTTTTCTTTTTTTTTTTTGTAGATGTTCTTTTTGTTTGTTTTTTTTTATCGCTTCTTTTTTTTTTTTATTTTAAAAAGACCGTTAAAATCAGCACAGAATTCATTTCTGCATTTGAAACATGCAAAACTCTCCTTTGCAATGACCCAATTTTACAATATCCAAATTTCTGTAAACAATTTATTTTGACCACCGACGCTAGTAACGTCGCTATTGGAGCTGTCCTTTCACAGGGGTCACCAAATAACGAAAAAACTGTATGTTTTGCTAGCCGTACGTTAACAGATACAGAACTCAACTATTCAACAGTCGAAAAAGAAATGCTTGCCATAATCTGGGCAACTAAACATTTCAGCCCCTACCTCTTTGGTCAAAGATTTAAAATAGTCACCGAGCATAAACCCCTAACATGGTTAATGAATTTCAAAGAACCAAATTCCAAACTAGTCCGTTGGAAACTTGAATTACTGGAGTATGATTACGAAATAACGTACACAAAGGGTTCTGAAAATGTGGCAGCTGATGTCCTCAGTAGAATTCCAGCAGATATAAATGTCAACAACGAAGCAGTAGTTCCAGTTAATACAATAGTAACAGTAAACAAACCAATAAATGACTACAATCTTCAGTTAATATTTCAAACCGGCAACGAGTAAAAACTCATAACAACAACCCCATTCAAAAACAAAATTAGAAGAATAATTACAAAAACATATTTCGATAAAGAGGACACTACACGACTATTACTGAAAATTCTGAAACCAGGAAGAACGTACGCAATTTATACTAATAACGATATTTTCGACATAATAAATCAAAGCCTTACAGAATACTTTCTTCCCACAAAACTCTATAAAATCATCCGATGTACAGTAGTGTTGGATGATATTACAGATTCAAACCATGTTGAGCAAAAAATTAAGAAATACCACATAAATAGTAACCATAGAGGGATAGACGAGACAGTAGCTCATCTAAAAAGAATGTTTTACACACCCCATTTAAAATCCAAAGTGTACACAATAATTAACGAATGCGATGTCTGTCAAACCTTGAAATATGATAGACACCAACAAAAGTTAGTTTTTCAAGAAACAGAAACTCCCACAGTACCGATGCAAATTCTGTATATTGACCTTTATTCAATAAATAACAACATAATCCTGACAATTATAGACAAATTCAGTAAATTCGCAATGGGATATACAATATCCTCTAGAGACACTTTAAACTTTGTTAAGGCTATGAGAAATTTTCTATGCTCCTTTGGTGTTCCGTAAAAAAGTCGCAAACCAAGGGGCAGAATTTCAAGGTAAACTTTTTAAGGATTTTTGTGAACAGTACGATATACAGTTGCACGTTACTTCAGTACAACAATCGTCTAGTAATTCCCCCGTCGAAAGACTTCATTCGTCCCTAACGGAAATTTATCGCATTATATTAGATAAAAGAAAAGTTAAGAAAGTGGAGTGCGAACACAATGACATACTAACAGAAACCTTAATTACTTATAACAACGCTATTCACTCAACGCTGAAGCATACCCCATACGAGATATTTTACGGCAGACCTCATACTTTCGACAAGACAATCACATTCAATAATGAACACGATTACTTACCAAAACTAAATAGCTTCCAAAACATAATCTATCCAGAACTCAAACAAGAGATGGAAAATATCAAAAAGTTTATGATAGAAAAATCAAACGAAAACAGAAAAAACCCAAAAACATTAGAACCAGATGAAATAGTATTCAGGAAAGAAAATAGGAGAAATAAGTTGACATCGCGTTTTTCTAAGCATCGAGTTCTACAAGATAAAGGGATTACACTAATTACACACAAAAATCAATAAATACATAAGTCCAAAATAAAAAAAAAAAAAGAACACAAAATAATAAGTCAAATACTTCACAGGTATTCCCAAATTAAGGCAGAAGGCTAAAATTATTAAGTCACATAGGAATGTGATTCATAAAATAGATCTAAACAATTTTCAAAAAAAAAAAAAAAAAAAAAATAAAATAAGAATTTAATAAAATACAAGAAAATGAAAATTACCTGTTACAAAATGCCAACCAACAATAATCAATCAATAAAGAAATATCATTAAGGTTTAAAAATATTACAAAACACATTAATAATGAACCAGAAAACATAAACTTATTCATCAAAAACTCTAAAAATAATATTTCTAAATCTTTAACACAAGACATAATGAAATTCATTTATTGAAGTATATCGCCAGAATTAACGTAAATCTTGATTTAAATAATACTGCAGAGAGCATATTACTGGCAAAAAAAAAATTCATATTAGACGAAATAGAATTGTTAATAATAAGAAAAATAATTACAGACCAAAATGTAACAATAAAATCAGACGAACACCTATACAGGTTATTAGATTTAGAAACCTATATTAATGAAAACATTGTTATATTTAAGATAAAAGTTCCCATTTTTGACCCATCTGTTTACGAATTTAGTCATGTTATCCCTTTTATCATTTAACATAACAAAAATGTTAGTTTTACGAAACTAATTAACTCATAGCCTAGCTGGCAATATACAATACTTTAAGCAAGAATGTCCACGAATCCATGAACTGTTTATTTGCGATAACGCAGCAGCAGAAGACAACTCTACAATCACTGCCTGAAAGATCTACTGGAGAATCAAAAAGGCGACTTGTGATGTCAGAGACATCAGCGAAGAGTAACACGTTTATCAAATTGAAGAACAACACATTATGATAACCAACGCAAAAAAAAAAAAAAAAAAAAAACAATAATCCCGTCATGTAGCCGACCAAGAATAATCAAAGGGTCAGCCTTAATTTTCATTAACAATTGTTCGGTAACCATTGATGGAGTAAAGTACGAAGCCACAAACATAACGTACAACGAAGTAGACCAATTGGTATAGATAATTATCTATACAAAGACTCGAGGATCTAAGGATTAACAACATCATTCCAGACTTGAACCTCCAAAGACTCCATTTAGAGAACATTAAAGCTAAATCGTTGCCATCATGATTATCACAGTAGCGATATTATGGGCCCTGAGAACTAAAAGGATAACTCTGGTAACAACAACAACTCCATCTACAAACGTTCCGACCATACCTTCGCTTTGGCCTTCACTTCATTCCAGGGGGGGAGGAGTTACCATCTCAGCTCCCCTCGAGATGCCCCCACAACAACTGTAACATAAACTGCCAGACAGAAAGACACACACAAGAGAGATGGGAACGTGGATATATAACAATAAGTAATAGTGTTATATGAACATACATATGTATATATTTACACACATGCATACATATAGCAGAACAATTAAGGAGAGAGCCAATTTCTCTCTGACCTTGGTTACTAAATTATAACTGTTCAAATCCAGAGTGCATTCCAATGCTTCCAATAAGAAACAGTATAAAAGAAGCGTCATGGTGCTAATAGGTGCAGACAATGATTGGACATCGTGGCCTTCAATTCAGTTTTGTGTTCTAGTTTCAAAACACGTGCAAAGCTACTAAAAGAGAAATAAAAGTAGCAAAGTAAACCAATTCCTTTTTTTCTTTTCCTTGATCCTTCTTGGACAATTGCACTTTGGACTTTACCGATTGGTAACTCGACATAACATAACATAAGGTTGACAGAATGTTATATATTACTTAACATAATCTGTTACTCGTAGGTAACTTAATGCTATGCTATGCTAATAACTCAATTGTGCACGTTGCCATTTTTCATATATTTTCAACACTCGTTCTCAACGTGCCATAATTGACTTTGCCTCTTCTATTAAACACTTAGTTTAACCCTAGGCCCTATACACAGTTTTGATGTTTTACACTTCTTAAATTCTTAGTAAAAACATCCTTAGTCATACTTTCTGTGGGTACATAGACTACATCTATTACATTATCTTTATACATTTCTCTTACATGGTGAAATTTGATGTCAATGTGCTTACTACAAGAATGATAAGTTGGGTTCTTAACTAAACATTGTGCACTCTGATTATTGCTATACATAATCATTGGATCTTCCTCTTGAAATCCCATCTCTGACATCAGCCTCTTTATGTATGTCGCTTCCTTGGCCCCTGACGATAACGATACGTGCTCAGCCTCCATGCTGCTGAGCGCCACGACATTCTGCTTTCTCGATTCCCATGTAATCGCTGCACCTGCAGCGATGAATGCCCAGCCACTATATGACTTGCGATCACTGCAATCACCTGCCCAATCCGTGTCCATGTAGCAGACTATTGGATCTCCAGTTCGAACATACCGCAGCTTCAGGTCTGCAGTTCCTCTGAGATATCGCAGGACTTTTTTTGCCCCAACTACATGCTCATCATGTAATTTTGCATTCATTTGGGCCAACTTTGATACAGAATGCAAAATATCCGGACGAGTCGCTTCAGCCAAGTACATCAATGACCCGATCATCGACTGGTACTCAACTTGGTTGACTTTCTTACATCCCTTTTTGGTGCATTTGACTTGAGACGCAGGCTCCAACGGCACCACGTTTGGCTTGCACTCAGCCATTCCATATTTGCGAAGTAATTCTTCAATGAAGTTCTTGTGACCAACTGATATGTCACCTATTTCGCCATCTCGATCAATTTCCATCCCTAGAAAATGCTTTAGCTTGCCACCATCTACCACATCCAACTTCTCTTCGATAAGCCTTTTGATAGTTGATAAATCTTGTAGACTAGTGCTTGCTAGAATGAGACCATCTAAATAAACGAGAATTAAATTGATATTCTTACCAGTCCGACGGGTATACATGCAAGGTTCACTTGCACAGGGACTGAAACCAATTTTTACGATAACTTTGTTTATCGCCACATTCCATCCTCGTCCATTCCTTAACTTCAATACTCGCTCTGGGTATTTCTCGTCAACAAATCCTTCTGGTTGACGCATGTATACTGTATCCTTCAACTCGCTGTTTGAGTATGCTGCAGTAACATCCATCTGGTGCATGTACATACTATGTTCAACTGCCATCGCCATCACTAATCTGATCGACGAATACCGTGCTACTGGTGAAAATGTATCCCAGTAGTTTACTCCATAGCGTTGATTACAGCCTTTTGCGACTAGCCTTGACTTCAGTCGCTCGATCTCGCCATCCTTATTTCGCTTGATAGCATAGATCCATTTACATCCGATGACTTTTCCACCTTTTGCTAAATCGACTAGATTCCAAGCTTTGCTGCCTCGCAAACTATCTAGCTCGTTTTGCATGGAAGTCTTCCATTCATCGGCATATCCAGAAGTTAACGCCTCCTTAACGTTATTTGGAACTTCCATTTCCCCTTTGGATATTAAGTTTGATCCATTATGTTGCAAACATGAACGCCCTGGTCGACCAGTATGCCTTCCTGGTCCTCCGCGAACACGTATTATTTTGTCATCTGACTGCAACCCACCGTTGTTTACTTGAGAATCCATAGCTTCTTCCTCCGGTGTCGTTTCATTTAATCCAGGCTCAATTACTTGTGCGATCTCTGGTTGATCATGTGACTTCTCGTTCTGAAACTTGATCCAACCCTTATCGCCACCATTAACCATTTTCTGTTTTACCAACTTCCTCTTTGACTCGAAGTTTACATGTCCAAGCTGATTGTTTCCATTAACTAATCGCTTTTTAACAGAACTGGCGGTAAAACACTTGTTCATTTTATTCTCGAACAAATACAGACCATTTTTATTTGTGGCTTCCAATACCACCTTACCATGGGCATCTCTTATGGTCGCTTTCCTTTGGTTAAATTCTGTTTTGAAACCTTTTCAAGCCGCCTTTGCAACAGATATCAAATTACATTGCTAGTTATCTACCAGTAAAACATTCTGTAGATCAATCGTGCTATATTTCCAGGTCAATCGTACAATTCCACGGCCACTCGCTTCAACAAATTTATCACCCGCTAGTGTAATTCTTTCTTTATGAAGCTCCAATTTAATGAACAGACCCTTATCTGAACATAAGTGCGCCGTTGCCCCACTGTCCAAGCACCAAACATTTTGTGGCAACTTCTTGTGTCATGGCCTTGCCACATAAGCAGAAAATGATCTCGTCTCAATTTTCTCTTTCGCTTTGCACTCTGCCGCCTTTTTGTCGCCAGACTTTGCAAACGATTTCCAATTTTTTCTTGTCTTCTTTTGGTTTTGCGCGCCGAAAATTTTTGTTTCTCTTTCTTCCCCGAACTCCGCTTTACGTCTCTCTCCTTCTTCCAAGAGTTTTACTTTTAATGACATCTCGGGCTTCTATGGCAATTACAAAATTTTCATACCCTTCAGGTAAAGATGACAGTAAGAGAATGACTACAAATTCATCGGGTAATCCTACCCCGATCTCATTTGGTTTCTCCATCACATCGTAGAACGAATTGATATGACTTGCCATACTGTCACTTGCGCTCATTTTGGTGTTCAAAAGCTGCTTCAAGAGTCTTACCCTACGTGCAGGCCCTCTGGGCACGTGTAGCTCTTCCAATCTCTTCCAGACTTTTGCAGATGTCTCACAATGTTTAACGCTATTAATCTGTGTTGCCTTCAAACACAGCATTATAGCCGCTATAGCTTTTTCATCCCTCACATCAAGTGTAGCCTGCGCTTCTGCGCTATCGCTCTCCTGCTTTGTCACACGTTGACAAACGACAGGCCAGAGATCAGCTTGCACTAACACACTTTTCATCTGAGTCGCCCACGTGGCGTAATTATGTTCATCCAACTTTTCTATAGCGTTCATTGACATCATTTTCACTTTTCCGCCGTTATAGATTAAAAGTACACCAATTTTACTTTGATTCACACACCCGACAGTTAGACGCGACGATCTGGGCCCATAACCTGATAATTATGTTTATTTGCGCGTGCGTTCTTTGCGGCGTATTAATTGTGAATGACATAACATAACATAAGGTTGACAGAATGTTATATATTACTTAACATAATCTGTTACTCGTAGGTAACTTAATGCTATGCTATGCTAATAAGTCAATTGTGCACGTTGCCATTTTTCATATATTTTCAAGACTTGAATAATTATAGTTTCTTCTATTGTGTTGCTTCCAGTCGTTTTCTGTTTTGAATTAAAATCGTTCTTGTCGTACCTATTCGTAAAACGTCTGCCGACTCTTTCGTTCGAGTCTTTGCGACTGTTGAAACGTTGATATCTAGCATTTTGTGGTCCATACAAATCTTGTCTTTGTGTTTGTTTCCTTCTATTATCTTGAGAAAATTAGATTTCTCTTTCTTTTAGAGCCCAATCTAAAGCCTGTCGGAGATTGGTAGGTCTCATGGACCTGACTGCTGTCCCTAATTCCGGATAGGAACGAATTGAGGCAGATATCTGCGAACAGTTCTTATTTTGTTTTAATGAGGAGAGGTTCTGATTCCCTTGTCTCTGTCAATCTTAATAGTGCTAACTTAATTTTGCAAACTTTTTCGTATAACGGGCGTAGCGATAAGGAACTTTGTCCAAGGTTATGTAGTTCGTACATAAGGGTCGGTTCATCCCTACTGTCCGAACAGCTCTGAATGAGAGCCTCTCTTATCTCATCCCAAACTAAACCTGCTCCAGCATCTATAATGGCCTCATTTTCTGGCCCGTCAATTTTATTTCTAATAGCCCTAAGAGGCATCTGCCCATATGGTGTTTTATCTGTTCCTCGTACAAGGAGAAGAATTTCTTCTACGTTACTAACATGCTCTCATAAGGTTTTAGGATTGCCGTTATAAGGTGGTAAAAACCGAATTGCATCAGGTATTTTTAGTGTGACAAGTATGTCTGAATGACTTATATTCCCCTGGCTAAGGGGTGGTGAACTGGAAGCTGATGTCATGGGTGTAATGTCGTCCAGTCTGACTACTGCTTGGTCCTCCCTAATATCAGATAGGCTGTTACTAAGACGAGTTCTGCTTCTGGTATTTGGAATAAAATTCTGAACTTTTTTTAATGTTGCCATTTAACGCCCAACTGCCACTATTAATGATTCCTCTTTTTTTATATATATATATAATCTATAAAAATAAAAATTGGTTATTATTGATTTGTTAACTTAAGTGTATGTCGTATATTAATTAACTCTAATTTGGTTTTTGTGTTTGTGTGTTTTTGTTTAAAATAGTTGGGATTCCGTTGCGTGGATTCTGCGATCGTGTTTTCGTGTATGGTGGAACGTGTTTTCGTGTATGGTGGAACGTGTAAGTCCTTGGTGGTTGTAAAATTTATCTGTATGAATAAATGTAATTAGTACATTGTTAAAAGTCAAAATTTAAACATACTATTGTATTATATATTTAGTATATATTTTCTTATTTATGTGTATCTACGCATCTCTTTAAGATATTCTTTGATTGCCCTTGGTTTGGAAGTCGCCCTGAAATCCCAAACCAATGTACAATCATATCAAAATATTTTATTAATTTTTTGTTTAATTATATATATACAGGTATACATATCTCTTCTTCTCGCTTTGCTACACACTGAAAAGACAAAGTCAGGTACAAGGTTGTATTGATTGTTCAGTATAATGTTTTGGGTCTGTAAGTCGCCCTGATATACAGACTCTACTATCATTTTATGTTTTCCATTCTCTCTTTTTTATGCCTTTGCAAACAAGGTATATTAATTTTGTTCAGAAGTTTGCCACGCATAGAAGGAAGCATCTCCGACTATATAAAGTATATATATTCTTGATCAGCACGATGAGCTGAGTTCATTTAGCCCTGTCCGTCTGTCTGGATCAACGCAATCTCCTCCGAGACCTTTAAAGCTACAGAGCTGAAATTTTGCACCTAGGCTTCTTTTTGCTGCAGGCATTGTACATCTCGGAATCATTCCGATCGGATGACTATATCATATGGCTCCCATAGGAATGATCGGTCATGAATACACTTTAACCGCAATATCTTTGTTATTTTCCAACGAAGTACATCAGTAAGTAAACGTTATTGTATATATGTATGTATGAAACATACATATTTATATGGCGTGACATGCGTATAAGAGGAAATACAATAGAAACTGCGCAGTAGCAACTGGCGACTTTTGGGCAAGTCCCGTTGCATTGCCTGCTTTATGTCTTTGTTAGCCCGATGTATGTGTGTGTGTGTGTGTGTATTGGCGGTGGTCTGATTTAGAGATGCTTTGCTGGGGAACTAGTTCGACAAATAAAAATACTAACAACAAGTCAGAGTATAAACTTATAATTAATTCATAAGACTTAATTAACTTAATATGTACATTGTGACGAAGTAGCCAAAATTGTACTTCGTCACACCCCCCCTTTACTTCGGAGTGCGTGAGACGACAAAAGGCCGGGGTGAACGCTGCATAGTTGTCTTGCAGATTTATGTGGGACTTTCCTGTCCCGATCTCGTAGAATTCCTGTGCTCTGTGGATTAGTATAGCTCTTAGGGTTGTATAACTCTCTGCGTAGTATAACTCTGTGTTGTATAGCTCTGCGTGTAGTGTAGCTCTGACTGTGGTAAAACTCTGCTTGTGGTATAACTCTGCTTGGGGTAAAACTCTGCTTGTGGTATAACTCAGCTTTTTAACATATCTACCAAGTTTTATCAAAATCAGTTGACTATATCATATAGCTCCCATAGGAACGATCGGTCATAAATATGGATTTCGAGCAATAACTTTGTTGTTTTAAAAGCGATTATCACTAAATTTGGTATTTATAAGTTTTATATACTTTCTAACATATCTGGAAAGTTTTATCAGAATCGGGGC
The DNA here is from genome assembly GCA_018903615.1 of Drosophila neocordata. Lineage (NCBI taxonomy): Eukaryota > Metazoa > Arthropoda > Insecta > Diptera > Drosophilidae > Drosophila > Drosophila neocordata. The sequence continues at coordinate 75,289 of JAEIGI010000058.1, forward strand.
ACTATATCATATAGCTCCCATAGGAACGATCGGCCAAAAAATTGGTTTTAGATGAAAATCTTGGTTATTTTAACAGCAATTCACTCGAAATTTGGTATATGTATAAATGTGTCTGTTGAGTTTTAACAGAATCGGCCGACTATATGATATAGCTTCTATAGGAACAATCGGACCAAAAAAATTAAATTTTTTTTTCCTCGTAATTTTTTTTCTTCGAGCCACGTGCATGATGCATGAATTCTGGTAATTTATATGTTATTGATAAGAACAGTTTGCAAAGGTATCCGAACTTCGGAGTGGATATGGCTTTGAAATTATAAATATGCATACATCCTGCTTACTGCCGATGTTGCGGTTTCTGGGTGTTGCTCAAGCTTGCTTATGCTGCACTTGATCGTGGCTGTTTGTCGGGGGCATCTCGAGGGGAACTGAGATGGTTACTCCTGCTACGCTCTTAATATTTTGTTAGGAATACTCCTAGTCTTTTCCCACTGTTCCAGGAATACTTCTGGTCTTTCTCAACTTCTCTTCCCTATCTGTGCTAGTCTTCGCTAACTTGCTACGAATAACTAATAATCTTCAATATGCTGCTAGATATAGCTCCCAGTCTTTTATGGTCTGCTAGGAATAGCTCCTAGTCTTCAATATTCTGCTAGGAATAACTCCTAGTCTTTTGTGATCCGCTAGGAATAGCTCCTAATCTTTTCTACCCTTGTTGTTTTACTTGTATGTTTTTCCCAGGGCCATTATTTGCCGTCCAAAACTTTCCATCGCTTTCTTTTATCTTCGGTCTTCTTGGCCGATCGCGCAACTCAACTCTCCTGTTGCTATGCATGGTGAAATCACTCATACGCCTCTCTGCTACAATTGTTGCTCATTAGCTTTGCCAACATCCACCCTGTTCACGCCAGAAAGGGTGACCAGCGGGTGAGGAGCGAAATCGGCGAATTCGGACACAGACGGTCACACTCAAGATGATATATAGTTTTGGTATGGAGAACTCCATCTTGCAGTGAGTTCTTTTTCATCTTGAAATCGTACGCACGCCCCCACGTTCCACAAGTTGTAAGGAAGTTTTTCCAGGCCGGGGTACAACTCTCAGTCTCCCCAGGGCCTTTCCTACACAGAAAATTTATGTAAGAAACCCGGACTTGATGACTGAGAAAACGGAGCATATCCATATTCGTAGTTGGCTTGCTCTAGTCGTTGATCACTATTCCTTGTAGTTGGTGATTGTTGTCCTGGCTGTTAGGGACACTTTGCTTTCACTCGATATATTTCTATTCACGCACTGTACTTTTGCTGTTTCTGACTTATCTTGATCGCGGTCCTAGCTCAACTAATCTGTCGATTTAATTTTCGACAGCCCTTGGCCTTTGCGACCAATCAAAACTTGGCAACGCATTTTGGCGATGACGCGATCGATGCAGTCGCCGAAAAACATGCTTAGCTTAGGCGTCTAGAAGTTTCTAAATCAAAAGAAACTGCGCAATAACTATAACTCGGTATAAAATATATCGAGTGAAAGCAAAGTGTCCCTAACAGCCAGGACAACAATCACCAACTACAAGGAATAGACAACGCAGAGCTACGAAGAAATTTACAAGGCTACCGAGATACAAAGTTAAATAACTTCCCCAGATACAGAGTTAAACAAGGGTGTGTGTAAAGCGGGTGAGTCTAACCGTAGGGGAGCCATGTAAATAATATTAGTCCTAGTCAATGTCCAGGTGACACCCTAATTGACTAGGATAATATTATTTGTCTAGTGCTAATCGACTAAGAAACTTTTATCAGACCAATGTCCAGGTGACACCCCAGTTGATCTGATGAAGATTCTTGGGCCCTTAGTAGTTCTGTTGTACTTGTAGCGATTCGTGATAATTCCTATTTTATTTAAGCCAATGTCCGTGTGACACCCTAGTTGACTTAAATAATAGGAATTATCCAATAGGACGCAACTGGATAATTCAAACAGGCCAAAGTCCGGGTGACACCCTACTTGACCTCGTTGAATTGACTGGGCTAATCCCAATGTAGTCTGTTTCTCAAGTCGATGTCCGGGTGACACCCTAGTCGACTTGATACCCTCCCTTTTGTGTCCGTTAATAATTTGGTAGAAGTTGATCATCATACTCCCTTCCCTTTTCCCTCCTCTGTTAGGCAAAATTAACGTGATCAACGACTAGAGCAAGCCAACTACGAATATGGATATGCTCCGTTTTCTCAGTCATCAAGTCCGGGTTTCTTACATAAATTTTCTGTGTAGGAAAGGCCCTGGGGAGACTGAGAGTTGTACCCCGGCCTGGAAAAACTTCCTTACAACTTGTGGAACGTGGGGGCGTGCGTACGATTTCAAGATGAAAAAGAACTCACTGCAAGATGGAGTTCTCCATACCAAAACTATATATCATCTTGAGTGTGACCGTCTGTGTCCGAATTCGCCGATTTCGCTCCTCACCCGCTGGTCACCCTTTCTGGCGTGAACAGGGTGGATGTTGGCAAAGCTAATGAGCAACAATTGTAGCAGAGAGGCGTATGAGTGATTTCACCATGCATAGCAACAGGAGAGTTGAGTTGCGCGATCGGCCAAGAAGACCGAAGATAAAAGAAAGCGATGGAAAGTTTTGGACGGCAAATAATGGCCCTGGGAAAAACATACAAGTAAAACAACAAGGGTAGAAAAGATTAGGAGCTATTCCTAGCGGATCACAAAAGACTAGGAGTTATTCCTAGCAGAATATTGAAGACTAGGAGCTATTCCTAGCAGACCATAAAAGACTGGGAGCTATATCTAGCAGCATATTGAAGATTATTAGTTATTCGTAGCAAGTTAGCGAAGACTAGCACAGATAGGGAAGAGAAGTTGAGAATGACCAGAAGTATTCCTGGCACAGTGGGAAAAGACTAGGAGTATTCCTAACAAAATATTAAGAGCGTAGCAGGAGTAACCATCTCAGTTCCCCTCGAGATGCCCCCGACAAACAGCCACGATCAAGTGCAGCATAAGCAAGCTTGAGCAACACCCAGAAACCGCAACATCGGCAGTAAGCAGGATGTATGCATATTTATAATTTCAAAGCCATATCCACTCCGAAGTTCGGATACCTTTGCAAACTGTTCTTATCAATAACATATAAATTACCAGAATTCTAAGAAAGTATATAAAACTAATCATGCCCGTGGCTCGAAGAAAAAAAACTTACGAGCAAAAAAAAATTTAATTTTTTTGGTCCGATTGTTCCTATAGGAGCTATATCATTGTAAGGAAGTTTTTCAGCCTGGGTACACATCTCAATCTATCTACGGCCTTTACTTACAGAAAATTTATAAGTAAATCTCGAGACCTCTGGACTTTAAATTAACATAGACAAATGTGGGGAATAATTATTTATTTGACATAACAAAAAGACACAAAGTTAAAAGATTAATGTTAAAGACGCTCATTTGGGGTGAACACTGTACAAAGGAGAAGATACACACATACTATGGCATGCACATTTAATATTATTTCGGTTAGGGTATTACCCGGACACCGAAATAAATATTAAATGACACTAAGTAGTCAGATACGCAGTTGTTAACATTTCAGTTAGGGTATTACCCGGACACTGACATGCTAAACAAATGGCATCATGACCACTGTGCTACATAAAACTACATTACAGTGGTTCCATGTTCATGCACATTTAATATTGCTTCGACTAGGGTATTACCCGGACGTCGAATAATATTAAATGGCACTAAGTCGGCACATGTACAACCAACACCATTTCAGTTAGGGTATTACCCGGACACTGAAATGGTTGCTGGTTGACATGTTGCCGACTGTACCATGGAAAACACTTTGACAATGCAACATACATTCAACGGCATGTACATTTAATATGATTTCGGTTAGGGTATTACCCGGACACCGAAATCAATATTAAATGACACTAAGTGGTTAGATGTACATTTGGTAATATATCAGTTAGGGTGTTACCCGGACACTGAAATACTAGCCAAATGACATCACAACAACTGAATTAGCTACACACTGAACTACACTACAGTGGTTCCATGTTCATGCGCATTTGATTCGACTAGGGTATTACCGGATGTCGAATAATATTAAATGGCATTAAGTCGGCGTATGCACAACCAACACCATTTCAGTTAGGGTATTACCCGGACACTGAAATGGTTGTTGGTCGACATACTGCCAACTGTACCATGGAAACACAACATAAGTTATTTAGACAACACTTAACACATTATTAGGACATTACATGCAAATAAAGATAAAGGAGAAAGAATAGGGTCAAGAAAAAAATAGAAAAGGCAAGGGTCAATGTTCAATTATAATTTTTATTTCTAATTCCTGTATTCTCATTTTTTTCTTTTTACTGCCTAATCTACCTAACATCACACTGTCCTATAAAAATAACAGGGATAAGGGGTTAGTAACGTGGCCTCAAGGCCGACTCACCCGAATATAACTTGCACGATCTTAATGTTGATAAATGCGTTGTTTTTCCTTGTTTTTTTATATTTTTTCTTCTTGGATTTTTATTTGCACTGTCTTTGTTTTTGTACCACTGTTCTGCGTGTTTGACTTCTATGTATTCACTAAATTAGTTCTTGTTTTTCACTGTTTGATTTTTTTTTCTTTGATGATAATTTTCACTTGTAACCTCTCCGGCGGCCAGAAACTAAGTGATCTTGCTCTTATTTCTAACCCTTGCCTTTGCCCTAGTTTTTAATATTCTAAGCTTTCGACGCAGCTGCGGAAATGCGTGGCGCGTTTTGATTGGCTACTGATGATTCACCGTTATCCTACGAGCTTTTGGTGTACGTGACCAAACGTCTTAGCTTAGCTATGCTGACACCGACTGTACCGACGGCGTGGCGGTTGGTGCGTCGGCGTCGCTGGCTATTGTAATGCGAAGGAGAGAGAAACAAAAGAAATAAAATATAATTGCTCTCTTGTTAGAAACTGTAACCTAATGATGGAATAGAAAACAATTGCTCTCTCTTGCTAGAAACTGTAACCTAAAGATGAAATAGAAAACAATTGCTCTCTCTTGCTAGAAACAGTAACCTAATGTTGAACTAATCCCCTTCAATAAGTAGAGCATATTAGTTTGGAGGGTTGACTTAAGGTTATACATATATTGATAAATGTGAAAATAGAAACAATAATTTGTGAATCCTCCCACTCCCTCCTCACTTTCCGGAGGCAAGAAAAATGGTGACAATCCCTCCCGCCGTGATGCGGACGCGGTAGGCCTGGTCGTCTTCTTCGTGCCGGAATCGCCATGGTTTGTTGCGATGTGGACGGGCCTGTATCCTTTGTGCCAATGTCCAGGGTATTCGTCGGTCGCGTGTCACCACGCGCCACTCAGTGGGAGCCTCTATGACGGTGGTCTCACACCTGGGGACATCCTTTGGTGAGAGCGGGAGGTGTCTCGGTAACTCGGGGGCGGTCGTTGTCTCAATGTGCTCAGCAACGGCGTTCTCCTCGGTCTCGGTGGGTGCATCTACAGAGATGTCTTCAAAGTAAGGGTAGCTTCGTACGGCTTCGAATGATCCAGGGTATGGGGGTGTCGTCGAGTTTTCCGACCCACATGGGTCGTAGGGATGGTTGTGAGTGTCCGTACTCCACGAAGTACTGGGCTTTGGTAGGTATATTCTCTCTCCGGTCTCTTCGTCTACGTGGAAGTTGGTGGGAGGACTTTCGCATGGTGGACTAAAAAGCGTGCCTCGGGTCGAGTCGGGGCTGCCGGGGAATAAGTCGACCTCTTGGTCGTCACTCAAACTCGGACGACGAGGGGGTGTAGGATTCCCGTGATAGCGGTAGAAGCGACCATCCCATTGTACTTCTTCGTCGTCGTCAGGGTCCATATGGTCATCCGCATCGCTGACGAATTTAGCCAAGTCGTGAACTCGCGGCAGGCGCACCACTGACTTTATTACTGGGTGGTCCGGTGCTTCGGACAACCGGAAGCATCTTCCTATGGTAGACTCTTCGGGGACGAGTAATGGTCTAGATGCAGGCTCAGTCGGTGGAGCAGGCGAGATCGGCTGACCGTTGCCAGACCGTGGGTCGGGGTATAATACTTCGTGCAACGACTTCAAAAAGGCTGCTTGTTATCTTCGATCTCGAGGATCAAGTTCACTCGGCGTGAGTTTCAGGCGGCGCTTGCTGATGAGTTGAAGTTTTACCCGCTACTGTAGCTGCTGCGATGGTTTCCTTGGTAATCGGCTTATTTGCCTCTGGCGATGATGCGTCTCGGGTGCGGGGTAGAAATCGGGTTGCAGCTATCTTCTCGAAGTCCACCGTGATAGATGCAATCATCGGTGCTAGCGCGGTCAAGAGAGTGCTGGTGGACGACATTCTAATGAAGGGAATTAGTTCATATGCCTGATTCTGAAAGGAACGAACTGCAAACTACCTAACTTTGCCTGCCTAATAGTGTGATTTACAAACGTGTGATAAATTTAAAAATTAATATTATAACTAAGATAACTAAGGTAAGATATACGTAGTGGTCTGCTGTTTAGTCTTACGAACAGAGATCCCCCTTTAGGAGGGCGGGGACGTTGGGAGATCGAAATCTCCAACAAGTGGCCCCTGTGAAATCTCTTCGCAAGGCTCGGCTCTGTGGTTGTCTTCTGTGTCTTCTAGGATTTCTTCTTGGCTTGGATTCACTTGTTAATATGGCTTTTGATCGCTGACACTGGCTGTGCGACAGGACCTTCCGTGAGCATCCTGAAGTCGGACGATGTTCCTGGAAATAAAAAATTTTACCTTGAAAGGGCCTTCGAACTTCGGTGCCAACTTGGCAGCAAATCCCTAGGAGGCTTTGGATAGGTGATGTCTTCGTAGCAAGACGAGTGACCCGATGGTAGGTCGCCAAGCTCTGTGTCTAAGATTGTAGTAGCGGCTCTGATCCTGAGACGCCTTCTGAATGTTTCCTTGTGCTAGTTTATGAACGTCGACCATTCGTTTGATTCTGCTTTCTGGGGACCAAGGTGTAGATCCTGTTCCAGGAGTGACGGCGTCATATAGGGCACCTGGTAGGCGCGGTTCTTTGCCAAGCACGAGAAATGCTGGGCTGTATCCTGTCGTGTCTGATATGCTTGAGTTGATGGCCAATGTAATTTCCGGTAGTAGCTGGTCCCACGTGGACTGACCTGATTCGAGATATTGAGCTATGATAGTCTTGACGGTGCGGTTTGCACGTTCCGTTGGATTTTGGCGTGGAGTGTAGGGAAGTGGACCTACAAAGTCTGCTGAGACGAGGTTAAAAGGTTCTTTTACTTGCATCGTAAGCATTTTTCCGGCCGGCTTATTTTGTTCCACCTTGTACTTCTGGCATGGGAGGCAATTCCTCACATGATGATTAACATCTCGAAAATAACCAGGCCAATAGTAGCGTTGAGCTACCCGTAGAGTCGTCTTTCGTATTCCTAGATGGCCTGCTGTAGGGTCGTCATGGCACTCGCGTAGAACTCGTTTCCTATAGTCTTTGGCCACGCAAAGTTTCCAAGGTATTGGGTCTTCGTCATCTGGGTGATGATTCATCCTGCGATAAATTTGATTTCCTTCGTACAAATAGTCTGGCATCTGTTCGGGGTGTTTTTCCAATTGGTTCTTCAGCGTCGTCCACCAGTTGCATTGAGGCGTAGTATCCTGTGCTATTTGTAGTACTGCTAGAGGCTGCCGGGAGAGGGCATCGGCAACAACGTTTAGTTTTCCTCGGCGATAGTGAATGTCAAACTCGAACTGCTGTAATTCCAGTGCCCAACGGGCAATTCGTCCAGTAGGATTGTCGATGGAGTTCAACCATTTTAATGCTAGATGGTCTGTTACCACATCGAAACGATATCCTTCTAGGAATCCGCGCATTTTCCTGATTGCCCAAACTATGGCAAGGGTAGTAATTTTCTTCGGCAGGTAGTAATCTTCTGCTAGCGTAAGCGATGACTCGTTCTGCTCCTTCCAATCGTTGAGTGAGGACCGCTCCAAGTCCATAGGCGCTGGCGTCTGTTTGTAATGAGAATTTTTCCCGAAAATCGGGACAAGCCAAGACGGGTGCTGAGGTTAACCTGGTTTTTAGTTCTTCGAATGCTTGTTGCTGCTTTGTATCCCAGTGCCATTTGGTGTTCTTCTTGAGTAGTGAAGTCATCGGTTGGACCACACTGGCGAAATCTGAGACAAATCTGCGGTACCATGAAGCGATGCCTAGACATCGGCGAAGTTGACGCACATTGGTGGGCGGTGATAATTCTTTTACTGCTGCTATCTTCTCGGGATCCGTATGTATACCATGCTCGCTGACATGTCCAAGGAACTGAAGACGTCGTCTAAAAAACTTGCCCTTCGCTTGGCTGATTCTTAAGTTGGCTGCTCTTAGACGTCGAAAGACTTCTTGAAGGTGGGCCATATGTTCTTCCAGAGTTCGCCCTATGACGATTATATCGTCGAGATAGGCGAAGGCGTGAGGTTCCATCTCAGGTCCGATAAAGCTGTCGAGCGCTCGCTGAAAAGTAGCCGAGGCGGAATGTAGGCCGAAAGCATGACCTTCCAGTGAAATAAGCCTCGTCCTGGAACAGTGAATGCGGTGCATTCACGGCTATTCTTGGCCAGAGGGATCTGCCAATAACCACTTTTGAGATCCAAGGTTGAAATATACTTGGCATCTCTAAGTCTCTCCAGGATATGATTGATTCTTGGCAGCGGGTATGCATCCCGTATAGATTGAGCGTTGAGCTGTCACATGCGAGTATCCCCTGTCTTCTTTCCGACGAGAACAATAGGCGCGCTGTGTGGGCTTTTGGAGGGCTCGATCTGATCTTCTTTGAGTAGTTGATCCACTGTGTCGTTGATTATTTGTTGCTGGGCCGGATTTCTTGGGTAATAACGTTGCTTGATTGGTCGATCGTCTTTCATCGTGATGACATGTTCTGCAATGTGAGATATTCCTTGTAGCATCTCAAACTTTGGTAACTCTGTTGCTAAGAAACTGGATATAACTTCGTCTTCTGAGTTCTGGTTTTCGTTGGATATACGTGTAGAAACTTCGATGCCATTCTGTGGTGCTTCTAGTTGGCCTAAAACTGGCGAGGCTGGTTCTCGTTGCATTGGTTTCTCTGTGGGGCTTCTGAAGGGGTTTTTCCTGATTGCATCTTCTTGTGGTGAGGGTAAGACTTGGACGTAAGGGCTGTGGCTGTGCTTGAGTAACTTCGGTGCGGATACTTGAGGGTTGTTCTTCTGTGTCTGAGTTGGATGTCCGGCTATGAGCTTCGTAGAACTTTCCTCAGGAGTGTTAACGATGATCGAATGAGAGATAGGCTCCTTCCAATGCACCAACAGTGCACTTGAGTTGTATATAATTTTCTCCGCAGTGAATGGTAGCTCCAATCCCTTTTAGGAAATCGGTTCCTAAGATGAGTTGATCCATAATTTTGGGCAAGTAGAGTTAGGGGTACAGGCTTGACTCCTAAAGCCACTTCTAGGTATGATTAACGCTTATACGCGCTATGATGCGACCCTTTTCGAATCTGAGGATATCTAGAGTTGGGGTTGGTTGAGCGCAGCTTTCGTCTGATCCCCGTTCAAACGAAGGCGCCCGTCGTTTCACGATTGTCGACAGCATTCGATCGTACGCCGACCTCGTTGACCACACTCCCAGCAGAAGATTACACGGGGTTTGGTACAATTCCTGGCGAAGTGGCCAGCCTCACTGCATCGGCGGCAAGCTCGACGTAGGTCAATGGGGACGTCAGATAATTGGTAGACCTTTGGAATCATGTTGTCATTCTCCAACGTATTAGTTTTCTTTGTAGTTTGCAACATCTCAGGATTGTGAAATCTGTTTCCTCCGGTGTATGAACTAGTTGACCTTGGGAAAACGGCGTTTGGTGGACGTCTAAATCCAGTCTCGGGATGAGAATAGTTGTTCTCACTTTGAATAATTTCAAAGTTCACAACCAGCTTTGTCAGCTCAGCTAGATCCTTAAAATCGATGCGTCTTGTATATAGCTGATACTCCGGGTATGCGAAGTTAGCAAACCGACTGCGCATCTCCTCTACCGTTCCACCTAAAGGTAGACCGAACTCGGTAAAGAAACTTTCCAATTCGTTCTTGCGTCTGTAGCTGATGCATTTTACTCCCATGTTTGTACTGATGACTCCTGTTTAGCTTGACTGTTGCTATTTGCTCTTGTATCCTTTGTGGTTGGTATCCTGCGTTGAACTAGTTTGGATTTCGTCCTTGTGAACTCGGCTTTGACTTGGCTGTAACTTCAGATTATAATTATTACCAATGGAAATTTATTTATTTTGTTTTATTTATTTCAATTAAAAAAATTTTTCTTTGCTGGGTTATTTTTTTTTCTCACTAGTTTATTTATTTATTTTTTTTTTTTTTTATTTATCCTTGCTGGGTTGAATAAAATTTTTTTTTTTCCACTGGTCACAAATATTTTCTTCTGTTATCCTGCTTATTATAATATCCTTGTGGTTGACGTTGTTCCTCTGGTTGTAGGTCTTTGTTTCTTCGTTGTATTCTTTATTGCTTAGTGTAGGCTGCGCTTATATTCCTTGTAACTCAGGCTGTTGCTATCCTTTGAACAGGATGTTCACTGTTGATTCCTTTGTATGCTAGTAAATCTTGACTACTGTTGTCCTTGAAAAAGGATATTCACTTGCTGGGTCCTTGGTATGCTGGTAGCTTAGAGTCCTGTTATCCTTTGTTATCCTTGGGATTTAGACGGCTGTAGTCCTTGGCTGCTGGATGTTGACTCCTGGATGATTCGATGTTGACTCCTTGATGGTTCGATGTTGACCTTCCGACGGTTGAATATTGACTGCCTTGAGGATGCGTGGGTACCATAATTTTATCTTCGGACCCTCTGCTCTGCTAGCGTCGCAGTCTCCGCTTCATAGGAGTGAGCATCCAAAAGATCCCGTTGCGGCTACGTCGACCAAAGAGAACCAACGAAACACTCTCATACCCCCTTCTCAGAGGAATAAAGTGTGATAGAAAACAAGCGGTAATAATTTTTTCATCTCCTATACTTTATCTCTCCTGCCTTTCTTCTCTTGTACTTAGACTCTGTTGTATGTATATTAATTTTTTTTCTCTATGATGACTCTGCTGCTGTAGCTCTGTCGGTTGTTAAAAAAAATATTTCCACGTGGTTTTGGTTCTACTGTATTCTGTCGTGACTCTGTCGCTGAGACTCTGTCGATGACTTTAAAATAGTTCTACCGTTACTTTGTGCAAATTTTTCTGCTTGTTTATGTTTCTAATATTCTTATAAAAATTCCGTTGCATATATTTTTTTTTTTTCTATGGTGACTCTGCTGATACCCTGTTTAGCTCTGTCGATATAAAAAAAAAATATAACTCCACGTGGTCTTGGTTCTACTGAAATCTGTCGGGACTCTGTCGCTGAGACTCTGTTGATGACTGTAAAATAGTTCTACCGTTACTTTGTGCAAATTTTTCTGCTTGCTTATGTTTCTAATATTCTTATGAAAATTCCGTTGCATATATTTTTTTTTTCTCTATGGTGGACTCTGACGATGACTTTAAAATAGTTCTACCGTTCATTTGTGAAATTTTCTATGCTTGCTTGTCTCTTTTGCTTGTATAGAAATTCCGTTGCATATATATTTTTTTCTCATGGTGACTCTGCTGATACCCTGTTTAGCTCTGTCGATATAAAAAAAAATATATTTCTGCCGCGAGGTTTTGGTTCTACTGTATTCTGTCGTGACTCTGTCGCTGGGACTCTGTCGATGACTTTTTAAAAGTTCTACCGTTTGCCTGTTGGATTTTCTATACTCGCTTCTCTCTTTTATTCTTATAAAAACTCAAATATATACAAATATATATATTTCGATATTATAGGGTAGCAATAAAATTTTTTTCCAAATAATATAAATAATATGAGAATAGCAAATAAATATGGTGGGGCTTTAATCCACAAAATTAATCCCTATACTAAGCTTGCCTAATTAATTTAAACGGGCGCCATCTGTAAGGAAGTTTTTCAGCCTGGGTACACATCTCAATCTATCTAGGGCCTTTACTTACAGAAAATTTATAAGTAAATCTCGAGACCTCTGGACTTTAAATTAACATAGACAAATGTGGGGAATAATTATTTATTTGACATAACAAAAAGACACAAAGTTAAAAGATTAATGTTAAAGACGCTCATTTGGGGTGAACACTGTACAAAGGAGAAGATACACACATACTATGGCATGCACATTTAATATTATTTCGGTTAGGGTATTACCCGGACACCGAAATAAATATTAAATGACACTAAGTAGTCAGATACGCAGTTGTTAACATTTCAGTTAGGGTATTACCCGGACACTGACATGCTAAACAAATGGCATCATGACCACTGTGCTACATAAAACTACATTACAGTGGTTCCATGTTCATGCACATTTAATATTGCTTCGACTAGGGTATTACCCGGACGTCGAATAATATTAAATGGCACTAAGTCGGCACATGTACAACCAACACCATTTCAGTTAGGGTATTACCCGGACACTGAAATGGTTGTTGGTCGACATACTGCCAACTGTACCATGGAAACACAACATAAGTTATTTAGACAACACTTAACACATTATTAGGACATTACATGCAAATAAAGATAAAGGAGAAAGAATAGGGGCAAGAAAAAAATAGAAAAGGCAAGGGTCAATGTTCAATTATAATTTTTATTTCTAATTCCTGTGTTCTCATTTTTTTCTTTTTACTGCCTAATCTACCTAACATCACACTGTCCTATAAAAATAACAGGGATAAGGGGTTAGTAACGTGGCCTCAAGGCCGACTCACCCGAATATAACTTGCACGATCTTAATGTTGATAAATGCGTTGTTTTTCCTTGTTTTTTTTATATTTTTTCTTCTTGGATTTTTATTTGCACTGTCTTTGTTTTTGTACCACTGTTCTGCGTGTTTGACTTCTATGTGTTCACTAAATTAGTTCTCGCTTTCACTGTTTGATTTTTTTTTTCTTTGATGATAATTTTCACTTGTAACTAAGTGATCTTACTCTTATTTCTAACCCTTGCCTTTGCCCTAGTTTTTAATATTCTAAGCTTTCGACGCAGCTGCGGAAATGCGTGGCGCGTTTTGATTGGCTACTGATGATTCACCGTTATCCTACGAGCTTTTGGTGTACGAGACCAAACGTCTTAGCTTAGCTATGCTGACACCGACTGTACCGACGGCGTGGCGGTTGGTGCGTCGGCGTCGCTGGCTATTGCAATGCGAAGGAGAGAGAAACAAAAGAAATAAAAAATAATTGCTCTCTGGTTAGAAACTGTAACCTAATGATGAAATAGAAAACAATTGCTCTCTCTTGCTAGAAACTGTAACCTAATGATGAAATAGAAAACAATTGCTCTCTCTTGCTAGGAATGGTAACCTAATGTTGAACTAATTCCCTTCAATAAGTAGAGCATATTAGTTTGGAGGGTTGGCTTATGGTTATACATATATTGATAAATGAGAAAATAGAAACAATAATTTGTGAATCCTAACATCATATAGTCGGCCGATTCTGTTAAAACTCAACAGACACATTTATACATATACCAAATTTCGAGTGAATTGCTCGAATTGATCGTTCCTATGGGAGCTAAATGATATAGTGCCCCGATTCTGATAAAACTTTCCAGATATGTTAGAAAGTATATAAAACTTATAAATACCAAATTTAGTGATAGTCGCTTTTAAAACAACAAAGTTATTGCTCGAAATCCATATTCATGACCGATCATTCCTATGGGAGCCATATGATATAGTCATCCGATCGGAATGATTCCGAGATGTACAATGCCTGCAGCAAAAAGAAGCCTAGGTGCAAAATTTCAGCTCTGTAGCTTTAAAGGTCTCGGAGGAGATTGCGTTGATCCAGACAGACTGACAGGGCTAAATGAACTCAGCTCATCGTGCTGATCAAGAATATATATACTTTATATAGTCGGAGATGCTTCCTTCTATGCGTTGCAAACTTCTGAACAAAATTAATATACCTTGTTTGCAAAGGCATAAAAAAGAGAGAATGGAAAACATAAAATGATAGTAGAGTCTGTATATCAGGGCGACTTACAGACCCAAAACATTATACTGAACAATCAATACAACCTTGTACCTGACTTTGTCTTTTCAGTGTGTAGCAAAGCGAGAAGAAGAGATATGTATACCTGTATATATATAATTAAACAAAAAATTAATAAAATATTTTGATATGATTGTACATTGGTTTGGGATTTCAGGGCGACTTCCAAACCAAGGGCAATCAAAGAATATCTTAAAGAGATGCGTAGATACACATAAATAAGAAAATATATACTAAATATATAATACAATAGTATGTTTAAATTTTGACTTTTAACAATGTACTAATTACATTTATTCATACAGATAAATTTTACAACCACCAAGGACTTACACGTTCCACCATACACGAAAACACGATCGCAGAATCCACGCAACGGAATCCCAACTATTTTAAACAAAAACACACAAACACAAAAACCAAATTAGAGTTAATTAATATACGACATACACTTAAGTTAACAAATCAATAATAACCAATTTTTATTTTTATAGATTATATATATATATAAAAAAAGAGGAATCATTAATAGTGGCAGTTGGGCGTTAAATGGCAACATTAAAAAAAGTTCAGAATTTTATTCCAAATACCAGAAGCAGAACTCGTCTTAGTAACAGCCTATCTGATATTAGGGAGGACCAACCAGTAGTCAGACTGGACGACATTACACCCATGACATCAGCTTCCAGTTCACCACCCCTTAGCCAGGGGAATATAAGTCATTCAGACATACTTGCCACATTAAAAATACCTGATGCAATTCGGTTTTTACCACCTTATAACGGCAATCCTAAAACCTTATGAGAGCATGTTAGTAACGTAGAAGAAATTCTTCTCCTTGTACGAGGAACAGATAAAACACCATATGGGCAGATGCCTCTTAGGGCTATTAGAAATAAAATTGACGGGCCAGAAAATGAGGCCATTATAGATGCTGGAGCAGGTTTAGTTTGGGATGAGATAAGAGAGGCTCTCATTCAGAGCTGTTCGGACAGTAGGGATGAACCGACCCTTATGTACGAACTACATAACCTTGGACAAAGTTCCTTATCGCTACGCCCGTTATACGAAAAAGTTTGCAAAATTAAGTTAGCACTATTAAGATTGACAGAGACAAGGGAATCAGAACCTCTCCTCATTAAAACAAAAAAAGAACTGTTCGCAGATATCTGCCTCAATTCGTTCCTATCCGGAATTAGGGACAGCAGTCAGGACCATGAGACCTACCAATCTCCGACAGGCTTTAGATTGGGCTCTAAAAGAAAGAGAAATCTACTTTTCTCAAGATAATAGAAGGAAACAAACACAAGGACAAGATTTGTATGGACCACAAAATGCTAGATATCGACGTTTCAACAGTCGCAAAGACTCGAACGAAAGAGTCGGCAGACGTTTTACGAATAGGTACGACAGGAACGATTTTAATTCAAAACAGAAAACGACTGGAAGCAACACAATAGAAGAAATTATAATTATTCAAGTCTTGAAAATATATGAAAAATGGCAACGTGCACAATTGACTTATTAGCATAGCATAGCATTAAGTTACCTACGAGTAACAGATTATGTTAAGTAATATATAACATTCTGTCAGCCTTATGTTAAGTTATGTCATTCACAATTAATACGCCGTAAAGAACGCACGCGCAAATAAACATAATTATCAGGTTATGGGCCCAGATCGTCGCGTAGGATTACCCGATGAATTTGTAGTCATTCTCTTACTGTCATCTTTACCTGAAGGGTATGAAAATTTTGTAATTGCCATAGAAGCCCGAGATGTCATTAAAAGTAAAACTCTTGGAAGAAGGAGAGAGACGTAAAGCGGAGTTCGGGGAAGAAAGAGAAACAAAAATTTTCGGCGCGCAAAACCAAAAGAAGACAAGAAAAAATTGGAAATCGTTTGCAAAGTCTGGCGACAAAAAGGCGGCAGAGTGCAAAGCGAAAGAGAAAATTGAGACAAGATCATTTTCTGCTTATGTGGCAAGGCCATGACACAAGAAGTTGCCACAAAATGTTTGGTGCTTGGACAGTGGGGCAACGGCGCACTTATGTTCAGATAAGGGTCTGTTCATTAAATTGGAGCTTCATAAAGAAAGAATTACACTAGCGGGTGATAAATTTGTTGAAGCGAGTGGCCGTGGAATTGTACGATTGACCTGGAAATATAGCACGATTGATCTACAGAATGTTTTACTGGTAGATAACTAGCAATGTAATTTGATATCTGTTGCAAAGGCGGCTTGAAAAGGTTTCAAAACAGAATTTAACCAAAGGAAAGCGACCATAAGAGATGCCCATGGTAAGGTGGTATTGGAAGCCACAAATAAAAATGGTCTGTATTTGTTCGAGAATAAAATGAACAAGTGTTTTACCGCCAGTTCTGTTAAAAAGCGATTAGTTAATGGAAACAATCAGCTTGGACATGTAAACTTCGAGTCAAAGAGGAAGTTGGTAAAACAGAAAATGGTTAATGGTGGCGATAAGGGTTGGATCAAGTTTCAGAACGAGAAGTCACATGATCAACCAGAGATCGAGAGAGA
The DNA here is from genome assembly GCA_018903615.1 of Drosophila neocordata. Lineage (NCBI taxonomy): Eukaryota > Metazoa > Arthropoda > Insecta > Diptera > Drosophilidae > Drosophila > Drosophila neocordata. The sequence continues at coordinate 91,985 of JAEIGI010000058.1, forward strand.
AAAGTCATCGGATGTAAATGGATCTATGCTATCAAGCGAAATAAGGATGGCAAGATCGTGCGACTGAAGTCAAGGCTATTCGCAAAAGGCTGTAATCAACGCTATGGAATAAACTACTGGGATACATTTTCACCAGTAGCACGGTATTCGTCGATCAGATTAGTGATGGCGATGGCAGTTGAACATAGTATGTACATGCACCAGATGGATGTTACTGCAGAATACTCAAACAGCGAGTTGAAGGACACAGTATACATGCGTCAACCAGAAGGATTTGTTGACGAGAAATACCCAGAGCGAGTATTGAAGTTAAGGAATGGACGAGGATGGAATGTGGCGATAAACAAAGTTATCGTAAAAATTGGTTTCAGTCCCTGTGCAAGTAAACCTTGCATGTATACCCGTCGGACTGGTAAGAATATCAATTTAATTCTCGTTTATTTAGATGGTCTCATTCTAGCAAGCACTAGTCTACAAGATTTATCAACTATCAAAAGGCTTATCGCAGAGAAGTTGGATGTGGTAGATGGTGGCAAGCTAAAGCATTTCCTAGGGATGGAAATTGATCGAGATGGCGAAATAGGTGACATATCAGTTGGTCACAAGAACTTCATTGAAGAATTACTTCGCAAATATGGAATGGCTGAGTGCAAGCCAAACGTGGTGCCGTTGGAGCCTGCGTCCCAAGTCAAATGCACCAAAAAGGGATGTAAGAAAGTCAACCAAGTTGAGTACCAGTCGATGATCGGGTCATTGATGTACTTGGCTGAAGCGACTCGTCCGGATATTTTGCATTCTGTATCAAAGTTGGCCCAAATGAATGCAAAATTACATGATGAGCATGTAGTTGGGGCAAAGAAAGTCCTGCGATATCTCAGAGGAACTGCAGACCTGAAGCTGCGGTATGTTCGAACTGGAGATCCAATAGTCTGCTACATGGACACGGATTGGGCAGGTGACTGCAGTGATCGCAAGTCATATAGTGGCTGGGCATTCATCACTGCAGGTGCAGCGATTACATGGGAATCGAGAAAGCAGAATGTCGTGGCGCTCAGCAGCATGGAGGCTGAGCACGTATCGTTATCGTCAGGGGACAAGGAAGCGACATACATAAAGAGGCTGATGTCAGAGATGGGATTTCAAGAGGAATATCCAATGATTATGTAAAGCAATAATCAGAGTGCACAATGTTTAGTTAAGAACCCAACTTATCATTCTTGTAGTAAGCACATTGACATCAAATTTCACCATGTAAGAGAAATGTATAAAGATAATGTAATAGATATAGTCTATTTACCCACAGAAAGTATGACTGCGGATGTTTTGACCAAGAATTTAAAAAGTGTAAAACATCAAAACTGTGTATAAGGCCTAGGGTTAAACTAAGTGTTTAATAGAAGAGGCAAAGTCAATTATGGCACGTTGAGAACGAGTGTTGAAAATATATGAAAAATGGCAACGTGCACAATTGAGTTATTAGCATAGCATAGCATTAAGTTACCTACGAGTAACAGATTATGTTAAGTAATATATAACATTCTGTCAACCTTATGTTATGTTATGTCGAGTTACCAATCGGTAAAGTCCAAAGTGCAATTGTCCAACAAGGATCAAGGAAAAGAAAAAAAGGAATTGGTTTACTTTGCTACTTTTATTTCACTTTTATTAGCTTTGCACGTGTTTTGAAACTAGAACACAAAACTGAATTGAAGGCCACAATGTCCAATCATTGTCTGCACCTATTAGCACCATGACGCTCTTTTTATACGGCTTCTTATTGGAAGCATTGGAATGCACTCTGGATTTGAACAGTTATAATTTAGTAACCAAGGTCAGAGAGAAATTGGCTCTCTCCTTAATTGTTCTGCTATATGTATGCCTGTGTGTAAATATATACATATGTATGTTCATATAACACTATTACTTATTGTTATATATCCACGTTCCCATCTCTCTTGTGTGTGTCTTTCTGTCTGGCAGTTTATGTTACAGTTGTTGTGGGGGCATCTCGAGGGGAGCTGAGATGGTAACTCCTCCCCCCTGGAATGAAGTGAAGGCCAAAGCGAAGGTATGGTCGGAACGTTTGTAGATGGAGTTGTTGTTGTTACCAGAGTTATCCTTTTAGTTCTCAGGGCCCATAATATCGCTACTGTGATCATCATGATGGCAATGATTTAGCTTTAATGTTCTCTAAATGGAGTCTTTGGAGGTTCAAGTCTGGAATGATGTTGTTAATCCTTAGATCCTCGAGTCTTTGTATAGATAATTATCTATAACAATTGGTCTACTTCGTTGTACGTTATGTTTGTGGCTTCGTACTTTACTCCATCAATGGTTACCGAACAATTGTTAATGAAAATTAAGGCTGACCCTTTGATTATTCTTGGTCGGCTACATGACGGGATTATTTTTTTTTTTTTTTTTTTTTTTTTTTTTTTTTTGCGTTGGTTACTATAATGTGTTGTTCTTCAATTTGATAAACGTGTTACTCTTCGCTGATGTCTCTGACATCACAAGTCGCCTTTTGATTCTCCAGTAGATCTTTCAGGCAGTGATTGTAGGAGTTGTCTTCTGCTGCTGCGTTATCGCAAATAAACAGTTCATGGATTCGTGGACATTCTTGCTTAAAGTATTGTATATTGCCAGCTAGGCTATGAGTTAAGTAGTTTCGTAAAACTAACATTTTTGTTATGTTAAATGATAATGGGATAACATGACTAAATTCGTAAACAGATGGGTCAAAAATGGGAACTTTTATCTTAAATATAACAATGTTTTCATTAATATAGGTTTCTAAATCTAATAACCTGTATAGGTGTTCGTCTGATTTTATTGTTACATTTTGGTCTGTAATTATTTTTCTTATTATTAACAATTCTATTTCGTCTAATATGAATTTTTTTTTGCCAGTAATATGCTCTCTGCAGTATTATTTAAATCAAGATTTACGTTAATTCTGGCGATATACTTCAATAAATGAATTTCATTATGTGTTAAAGATTTAAAAATATTATTTTTATAGTTTTTGATAAATAAGTTTATGTTTTTGATGAATAAGTTTATGTTTTCTTGTTCATTATTAATGTGTTTTGTAATATTTTTAAACCTTTATGATATTTTTTTATTGATTATTGTTGGTTGGCATTTTGTAACAGGTAATTTTCATTTTCTTGTATTTTATTAAATTCTTATTTTTTTTTTTTTTTTTTTTTTTTTTTTTGAAAATTGTTTAGATCTATTTTATGAATCACATTCCTATGTGACTTAATAATTTTAGCCTTCTGCCTTAATTTGGGAATACCTGTGAAGTATTTGACTTATTATTTTGTGTTCTTTTTTTTTTATTTTGGACTTATGTATTTTTTGATTTTTGTGTGTAATTAGTGTAATCCCTTTATCTTGTAGAACTCGATGCTTAGAAAAACGCGATGTCAACTTATTACTCCTATTTTCTTTCCTGAATACTATTTCATCTGGTTCTAATGTTTTTGGGTTTTTTCTGTTTTCGTTTGCTTTTTCTATCATAAACTTTTTGATATTTTCCATCTCTTGTTTGAGTTCTGGATAGATTATGTTTTGTCTGATGTCTCTGACATCACAAGGCGTTTTTTTATTCTCCAATAGATCCTTCAGGCAGTGGTAATAGAAATTGTCCTCTGCTTCTGTGTTGTCGCAAACAAACATATTATGGATACGTGGACATTCTTGCTTAAAATATCGTACATTGCCAGCTAGGTTATCAGTTATGTACTTTGGTAAGAATAACATTTTTGTTAAGTTAAACGGTAATGGGATAACATGAATAAATTTGTAAATGAATGGGTCAAAAATGGGAACTTTTATCTTAAATATAACAATGTTTTCATTAATGCAGGTTTCTAAATCTAATATCCTATATAGATGTTCATCTGAGTTTAATGTTACATTTTGATCTGTAATTATTTTTTTTATTATTAACAATTCTATTTCATCTAATATAAATTTGGGTATGACATTCATTTTTGCAGTAATATGCTCTTAGCTATGTTATTTGTATGGTTATACATAAAATCAAGATTTACGTTAATTCTGGCTATATATTGTAGTAAATGGATTTCGTTAAGTTCTTGAGTTAGAGTTTTGAAAATATTATTTTTGTAGTTTTTTATGAACAAATTTATGCTTTCTAGTTCATTATTATTATGTTCTGCTATAGTTTTAAATCTTAATGCTATTTCTTTATTAATTGATAGTTGTTGATTTGTATTTTGTAACAAATAACTTTCATTTTCTTGTATTTGATTAAATTCTAGTTTTATTCTTTCCTGATCATTCGCATCCATATTGCCCGTAACAACTTTAATTCGGCTACCTAATCCGTTAATTATAACTCTTTTCGTACTTTCTTTTGGAATTAGCTTTTTCAATCTAATTCTTACTTAGCATAATTTGGCTTCGATTGCTTTAACTATTTTTTTTTTAAACGTGTCTTGTTTAATTTGTGCTAGATTTAGTTCAAAGTCTTTTAAAAATTTTTGAAAATTTTTTAAATCTATTTTATGAATAAGATTTCTATGTGACTTAATAATTTTAGCGTTACCCATTTTGATCTGAAGGAGTTTGTCATTTTCGGTCAATGGTTGCACCTTCAGTATTTCTGCCTTAATTTGGGAATACCTGTGAAGTATTTACTTATTACTTTGTGTTCTTTTTCTGATTTTTGTCTTATGCATTTTTTGATTTTTGTGTGTGATTAGTGTAATTCCTTTATCTTGCAGAACTCGATGCTTAGAGAAACGCGATGTCAACTTAATTCTCCTATTTTCTTTCCTGAATACTATTTCATCTGGTTCTAAAGTTTTTGGGTTATTTCTGTTTTCGTTTGCTCTTTCTATTCTAATCTTTTTTGTTTTTTCTATCTCTTGTCTGAGTTCTGGATAGATTATGTTTTGGAAGCTATTTAGTTTTTGTAAGTAATCGTGTTCATTATTGAATGTGATTGTCTTGTCGAAAGTATGAGGTCTGCCGTAAAATATCTCGTATGGGGTATGCTTCAGCGTTGAGTGAAGAGCGTTGTTATAAGTAATTAAGGTTTCTGTTAGTATGTCATTGTGTTCGCACTCCAGTTTCTTAACTTTTCTTTTATCTAATATAATGCGATAAATTTCCGTTAGGGACGAATGAAGTCTTTCGACGGGGGAATTACTAGACGATTGTTGTACTGAAGTAACGTGCAACTGTATATCGTACTGTTCACAAAAATCCTTAAAAAGTTTACCTTGAAATTCTGCCCCTTGGTTTGCGACTTTTTTGCGGAACACCAAAGGAGCATAGAAAATTTCTCATAGCCTTAACAAAGTTTAAAGTGTCTCTAGAGGATATTGTATATCCCATTGCAAATTTACTGAATTTGTCTATAATTGTCAGGATTGTGTTGTTATTTATTGAATAAAGGTCAATATGCAGAATTTGCATCGGTACTGTGGGAGTTTCTGTTTCTTGAAAAACTAACTTTTGTGGGTGTCTATCATATTTCAAGGTTTGACACACATCGCATTCGTTAATTATTGAGGACACTTTGGATTTTAAATAGGGTGTGTAAAACATTCTTTTTAGATGAGCTACTGTCTCGTCTATCCCTCTATGGTTACTATTTATGTGGTATTTCTTAATTTTTTGCTCAACATGGTTTGAATCTGTAATATCATCCAACACTACTGTACATCGGATGATTTTATAGAGTTTTGTGGGAAGAAAGTATTCTGTAAGGCTTTGATTTATTATGTCGAAAATATCGTTATTAGTATAAATTGCATGTGTTCTTCCCGGTTTCAGAATTTTCTGTAATAGTCGTGTAGTGTCCTCTTTATCGAAATATGTTTTTGTAATTATTCTTCTAATTTTGTTTTTGAATGGGGTTGTTGTTATGAGTTTTGACTCGTTGCCGGTTTGAAATATTAACTGAAGATTGTAGTCATTTATTGGTTTGTTTACTGTTACTATTGTATTAACTGGAACTACTGCTTCGTTGTTGACATTTATATCTGCTGGAATTCTACTGAGGACATCAGCTGCCACATTTTCAGAACCCTTTGTGTACGTTATTTCGTAATCATACTCCAGTAATTCAAGTTTCCAACGGACTAGTTTGGAATTTGGTTCTTTGAAATTCATTAACCATGTTAGGGGTTTATGGTCGGTGACTATTTTAAATCTTTGACCAAAGAGGTAGGGGCGGAAATGTTTAGTTGCCCAGATTATGGCAAGCATTTCTTTTTCGACTGTTGAATAGTTGAGTTCTGTATCTGTTAACGTACGGCTAGCAAAACATACAGGTTTTTCGTTATTTGGTGACCCTTGTGAAAGGACAGCTCCAATATCGACGTTACTAGCGTCGGTGGTCAAAATAAATTGTTTAGAGAAATTTCGATATTGTAAAATTGGGTCATTGCAAAGGAGAGTTTTGCATGTTTCAAATGCAGAAATGAATTCTGTGCTGATTTTAAGGGTCTTTTTGCCTTTCAGCTGTTGTGTAAGTGGTTTTGTAATGGTAGCAAAATCTCTAATAAATTTTCGATAATAGCCCAAAAGACCAAGAATGGATTTTATTTGTTTCCTCGTTCTAGGTAAAGGAAATTGTTTAATGGAATTGATCTTATTGGGGTTTGGTTTAATTCCATTTTCTGTCACCAGATGAAACAATAATGTCGTCTAAATAAATGAGACAACATTTACCGTTTAAATCGGCCAGAACATTGTCCATTATTCTTTGGAAAGTTGCTGGGACATTAGTTAACCCAAATGGCATTCTGTCAAATTCGAAGTGGCCTTCCGTTGTGGAAAACGCGGTCTTATTAATATGTTTAGGCTCCATTTCGATCTAATGGTAGCCGCTGGCTAAGTCTAATGCAGTAAAATATTTTGCTCTGCCTATTTTGTCTAATACCTCGTTTATGTTTGGCATGATGCTATACCTGAAGGGTTTGGTATAGATTGGTATTTCATCTGTTGTATTTATTCTGTATTTAATTAAATTTGTGAAGGTGAGGGAAGTACCCTCTTTATAGAAAAGGTTGGGAAATCTATGACACAAATCTATGAATTGTTTCTTTTCTTCTTCATTCATATGGTCGGTATCTATTGGGATCGTCTGTGACTGGTTGTTTGTTTTACTTTCTTCGTTAGTTTTTATCGTTAATTCTGTTTCTGAAAAATCCCTCCTGTCCATATGGGGTTTTAACTGTTCCTCTTATAAGGAGGAGAATCTCTTCAACGTTACTCACAAATTCTCCTAAGGTTTTAGGATTACCATTATAAGATGGTAAAAACCTGATTGCATCAGGGATTTTTAATGAAGACAGTATGTCTGTATGAATTATATCCCCTTGGTTAAGGGGTGGCGAATTGGAAGCTGATGTCATGGGTGTAATGTCGTCCAGTCTGACTACTGGTTGGTCTTCCCTAATATCGGATAAGCTATTACTAAGACGAGTTCTGTTTTTAGTGTTTGGAATTAAGTTCTTTACCGTTTTTAATGTAGCCATTTGCTCCTAACAGCGACTGCTAATAATTTCTCTACTCTTTTGTTTTGTTATAAATGAAGAATTAGGTGATTATTAGTTTGTAAAACTTATGTATATGTGTGTCTTATATTAGTTAATTTTGCTTGTGTTTGCTTTGTGTTTTGTTGTGTGTTATTGTGTTTTGTTGTGTTGTGTGTTATTGTGTTTTGTTGTGTTGTGTGTTATTGTGTTTTGTTGTGTTGTGTGTTATTGTGTTTTGTTGTGTTGTGTGTTATTGTGTTTTTTTTTTTTTTTTTTTTTTTTTTTTTTAATAGATTGAATTTTATTGAATTCTGCTGCGTGGAATCTGCGGTCGTGTTTTTGTGTGGTGAAACGAGTAAATCCTTGGTGATTGTAAAATTTATGTGTATAGTAGAGCTGTTGAAACATCGATGTTTGACGACATCGATGTTTCGATGTTTTTCAGGAAAAAACATCGATGTATCGATACTATATCGAAGTGATAGTACATTTTTTGATTCTTTATATATATATATATATATATATATATATATCTTTATTAAAAATAACAGCTTTTTCCAAACTTAAAACAGAAATTCAATCTTTCAACTTAATACTATAAAACAGAAATTCATTTTTTCAACTTAATACTATAAAACAGAAATTCAATCTTTTTCAAACATAAAACTATAAAACAATCATTGCTTTTCAGAGATCCACTTGTTACGATTAATAAAAAGTAGCATGTCAACATGCTTAAACTTAAGCGAACTTCTCTTCTCGCTTACTATGATTCCAGCCTTACTGAACATACGTTCGCTTTCAGTCGAAGTTGCTGGAACACAAAAATATTTTTTGCAGCAATCTTGAAATGCTTTATCTGATGAGATCTGTAATAATAAAATTTAGTTATTAAACATATTTAAACGCTGGAATCGATATATAAAATACAACCTTCCAATAATCTAAAGGGTTGGAGTTCGATTCCAAATTGTCTAGATTAAAATATTGATGATTGATAAAATGGAATCAACACTATTAGTTTTAAGTTTCAAACTTTTGTTTTTTTTCCAAAAATTGAAAAAGAGATGTCTGCGATGTGGATGTTGATGTTGGCAGGCGTGTTTCGTCGCAAAGGCGAGACTTCTGTGCGTTAAAAGAAGAAAGCTCGTTTTCCAATAGTGTTTGAGCCTCAGTGATGTTGAATGGTGAGTGAAACGCTTCTTTTTTAAACCGAGGATCTAGCAAAGTTGCCACTCGAGGAACATTGCGATTTTCATATTGAAGTAGCCTGGACGATATACCCTCTAATAAACAATTGCAGCTTTCGCGACCTTCGTCTGTTTTTAGGTCATTTTTCAACAATTGCAAATTATGCAGAAGTCCGCAAGATACAGGAATTATTAATGATACCGTGACCAACGTTCGCGAAGAAGTTTGCAATGTTGCACATTCAAAAGGTTCCAATAAAATTTTGATGTCTTCTAAAATTAAAATTTCGTCAGCCGAAAACGGGGCAAGCCCCTTTGGGGTTGAAAGAAGAACACTGCTTATAGCATCATTTGTTTTTAGAATTCTTTCAATCATATGGAATGCGCTATTCCATCTTGTAGCACATTCTTGCTTTAAGCTGTATGGCTTCTCTGTATTTTGAGCATCTTTAAACTTGGCGTAAGCTACTGTGCTTTTCTTAAAAAATCCCACAATACTTTTGCATTTCCCCATAATGACTTTTATTTTGTCTTGATTCAGGCATTGTTGAACTATTAAATTAATAACATGCGCAAAGCATGGCACATGTCCTATTTGCAATATCTCACATGCCTTTATCATTGTTCGTGCGCTATCGGTAACAATGGCTTTAATTTTGTCCATAACTTCCCATTCAATTAGCACTGCACGTAGAGAATTCGCAATGTTTTTTGCAGAATGATTTTTCTCATTCTGTAACTTACTAGTGGAAAGTACTGCTGTGCGAAGTTGAAATTCTTGATCTATAAAATGGCAAGTTACGGACAAATAAGCCTCGTTGGCTCGAGATGTCCAACAGTCGGTAGTCACAGCGCAATAATCCACTTCTTGCAAAATGCTTTTCAGTTTCATTCTCATGTTCATGAATAAATTATTATAACATGTTGAAAGCAATGTTGATCGCGAAGGCAATTCGTATCGGGGATCCAAAGCATTTACAAATTGCTTAAATCCCTCGTTTTCTACAATGTAAAATGGACGTAAATCGGAGCAAATGAAATTTAACAATGCGCTGTCCAAGTCTCTCTTCCGTTTTGATGAGGCTTCATATTTTTTTATCCAAATAAGCCGCCATATGTCCTGAAGCCTTTGGCAACTCACTCACCGTTAACGTGGGGTGTACCCGCTTTAAATGCCCCGCCATGTTGGTGGTGTTTCCGCTGGTTTGATAAATTTTACCACATTTTAAACATTTGGCAGTCTTGCCATCCGAGGACTTATTAAAAAAATTCCACACATTGGACTGGCCATATCGCGCAATTTTGGCTTGCGGCTCTTCTAATTTTTCAATGGTTGCCGCACTACAACCTAAATACATATGTACAAATGAGACAAAACACAGAGGTTAACTTGTAAAGAAGGCATCAGTTAATATATACACTTGCCAGAAAAACTATGCGTACAAGGTGCATGCAAAAGTTTGAACCAGAAAAAATAATACTTTTAAATAAGATATTGTCAATATTTTTTTTTTACTGATTGAACTTGTATAAGTTTTCACGTCATTATCAATGTCTCTTATTTTTCTATATTTAAAAAACTAAAAAAACAACGAATTTCGAGTCAGAAAAAGTATGCGTACAAATTAAACAAACTAACATAAAAGACACTTATACACAAAAAATAAAAAAAATTAATAGCAGGTGGGATGACCTTTCCTCTTTAAAGTTTCTTCCAATCGTTGTGGCGTCGACATAACCAACTTTTCCGTGAATTTTGGCGATATTTGAAGCCACTCCTCCACGATTACTTTTTTCAACATATCCTTCGATGTTATAGTATATTAACGAATCCTACGCTCCAGAAAATCCTATAGATGCTCAATAGGGTTCAAATCAGGACACTGGGATGGCGAGTGAAGCTGGTTTTTTGTGTTATATAGCAAACACAGCTTTATATTATGTGCCGTATGTTTGGGGTCATTGTCCTGTTGAAACCAAAAATCGTCACTAAGTCCTAATTTTCTTGCACTTTCGTGCAAATTGGCTTTTAAAATATCCAAGTAAGCCATGTGGTCCATTGTTGAGTCAATAAAGACAAGGTCGCCTACTCCATTTGCTGTCATACATACCCATACCATATCACCGCCACCACCGTGGTTAACTGTTGGCGCAAGATTTTGGATATCGAGGGCTGTACCTCGTTTATGCCACACAAGTTTGCGTCCTTTAATCCCGAAGATACAAAACTTAAACTCGTCACTAAAAAGGACGCTTTTCCAGAAGTCTTGAGACACTTTTTCGTAAGTTTTAGCAAAGTCCATTCGCTTTACATTGTTAACATCACATATCAGAGGCTTCTTCCGTGCAACACGGGCATGTTTGTCCTCCTTTTTCAATATTTTTCGGACTGTATCGTCATGGAGATCTTTGCCAAACTTCTGCCTTATATCCTGCACACTCTTTGCGGCTGATATGCCAGGGTTTAGTCTTACAGTTTTTAAAACATCCCGTTTTTCTCGATCAGTCAGCATTGACGGCCTCCCTGTACGTGGCTTGGATTTGAAAGGGCCAGTCATTTTGAAGTTTTCCAGCACTTTCTGGACAGAAGAGTGCGTTTTGCCAACAATACTGCCAATTTCCCGCAGCGTGTTCCTTTCATCACGCAGTTTAATGATGAGCCTTCTTAAATCTGGATCGATGTCCTTTGATTTGTTGTCCATCGCGAATTTTTCAAGAGAATGACGAAATTAGTCAAAACAATGTTTAATTGAAATTCATAGAAGCTTTTAGTACCCTTTTATGTTATTTAACGGTACCTTCAGCTTTATATGAAGCCTAATTGCAGTGGTTTCATAGTTTGTACGCATACTTTTTCTGACTCGAAATTCGTTGTTTTTTTAGTTTTTTAAATATAGAAAAATAAGAGACATTGATAATGACGTGAAAGCTTATACAAGTTATTTATGACTAATGTACTAATCAGTAAAAAAAAAAATATTGACAATATCTTATTTAAAAGTATTATTTTTTCTGGTTCAAACTTTCGCATGCAGCTTGTACGCATAGTTTTTCTGGCAAGTGTATATGTACATACCTTGCCCATTTGAAGCTCTAAGATATTTATCCATGCCTGCCAACACCAACAACTCCCAAAATTACGTTTAAGCTTTTACTGCGTTTTTTTCTCAGTGATGGAAAAACTGACAAAAACATCGAACATCGGAGAAAAAACATCGATGTTTTTTACGAAAGGAGAAACATCGATGTATCGATACTACATCGATGTTTCGTACAGCTCTAGTGTATAGATAAAAGTAATTAGTAATTGTTGAAATCAAAATTAAAACATATAAATATATAAATACAGCATGGCAATAATTTTAATCTTGTTTTATTGTGATCTTTGTTTGCATTGTTTTTTTTTTTTCTTTATTTATATATACATATATATATATATATATAAATTTTTTGCATATGTATGTAGATGCCTTTAAGTATTCTTTGATTGTCTTCGATATACCAAATCAAATAAATTCAACCATCTGAAAATATTTCATTTGGTTTTTTTTTTTTTTTTTTTTTTAAATTATTATTATTTTGTATAGTTATGCATATGTACGTATGTATATACCTTAATAGATATTCCTTTTGATTGTCTTTGATTTGGTAAGTCGCCCTGAAATACCAAATCAAATAAATACAACAATCTGAAAATGTTTCATTTGTTTATTTTTTTTATTATTATCATTTTGTATAGTTATCCATATGTATGCATAAGTTAGCACTACTGTCCAACTGAGCGTAAAATATTGAGTGAGCTAGGGCTAGCTGTAATTAGTTAGCCCGAGAGTCCAACTGAGCACAAATATTGAGTGAGTTAGGGGCAGCTGTAATTCTAAGCATAATTGTAAATGATAGTTAGTTGATCTCCGACAATAAAACTGATCGGTCTGCGCCGTCTTTCTAAATCGAGTCTTCTCAATTAAAAGTTATCTCAACGTAAGTAACGCTGTACTCCGTACACGTAACAAACATATTAAAAACATAATTTAGTTAACTGGCGCCCAACTCGTTCGAATTCATAAAAAAAAAACCCAAATAAAATCGAAATAAACGTCGTTTAAACAAATATCAAATTTAAAAGAAAAAAAGAGTTTTGCTCAAACACGTGGACTTACGATTTTCACTCATACAAAGACATACAAAAGACTCAATCATTTGCTTCAATTAGCTCAATGAGCAGTGTTTGACTTGAGTGAAACGAAAACAAAATAACTGTTTTGCTCAAAGTTAAGCCATACGCGTCAGAAAACTTCTAAATTGTATGAGTGAGAAAAATTCATGTGCAGACAACGAAAGAGTGTGAATGGAAATTAAACCTAAAAATATACTCAAATTAAAACCTCCACAAGAATTAAAGCTACAAGTTAAAAAGATCAAATCAAATTAAAACTTAAAACTAAATAAAATTAAAAAAAAAGTATTAAATTAAACCAAATCAAACTCTAAATAAAACAAATTAAAATTTCTATAAAAGTGAATTAAATTTCTAACAAGAAAAAAAAAAAAAAGAATAAGAATAAAAATTAGAGTTTCGTGACAAAAAAAAAAAAAAAAGCAAACAAGCAAACGAAAAAATATGAAATAATACCTACAAATAAATAACTGTACAAGAACAAAGAGAGAAATCACAAGAGCGAAGACAATAATCGGTAACTGTGAAAGACATTCATTTGCAAACAACTGAGTTGCGTATTTGTGAGCTATGATAAATAGCGAAAAATCAAAAAAATCAAACCTTAAAGAAATATATCAAAATTAAGACTTCCACAAGAATAAAAGCTACTAGTTAAAAAGATCAAATCGAATAAAAACTTAAAACTAAGTAAAATTCAAAATAATAAAAAAAGTGATAAAATTAAATCAAACCAAACCCTAAAACAATAGACAAATTAAAATTTCTATAAAAGTGAATTAAATTTCTAACAAGTGAAAAAAAAGAATAAGAATAAAAATTAGAGTTTTTTTTGAAAAAAAAGGAAGAAAAAAAAAGCAAACGAAAAAATATGAAATAAGAACACCTACAAATAAATAACTGTACAAGAACAAAGAGAGAAATCACAAGAGCGAAGACAATAATCATTAACTGTTAAAGACATTCATTTGCAAACAACGGAAAGTGCGTACAGTTGCGTATTTGTGAGCTACGATAAATAGTGAAAAATCAAAAAAAATCAAACCTTGAAGAAATACATTCAAATTAAAACTCCCAATAAAATAAAAGCTACAAAAAAAATCAAATCGAATTAAAACTTCAAATTAAATAAAAATTCAAAATAAAAAAAAAGAAGCGATAAAAAAAAAGCAAACAAAAAAGAACATCTACAAAAAAAAAAAGAAAAGAACAAAAAGAAGCCATAAACACCAACGACAACCACTGTAAAAGCGAAGATAATAATCACTAACTGTGAAAGACATTCATTTGCAGACAGCGGAAAGTGCGTACAGTGGCATATGTGAAAAATCAAGTTCAATCAAACTTTAAAAAAATATATTTAAATTAAAACTTCCACAAAAATAAAAACTACAAGTAAAAAAAAATAATAAATAAAATCAAATCGAATTAAAACTTCAAATTAAATAAAAATTCAAAATAAAGAAAAAAAGGCGATAAAAGTCAAATCAAAACGAAATTAAATTACAAAAGTGAATTGAATTTCTAACAAGTGAGAAAAGAATAAAAATCAAAAATTATAATTTTTTTTTGTTTTTTGACAAAAAGAAAGGGCAAAAAAAAAAAAGAACAAAAAGAAACCATAAGCACCAACGACAACCACTGTAAAAGCGAAGATAATAATCACAACGGAAAGTGCGTACAGTGGCATATGTGAAAAATCAAGTTCAATCAAATTTTTAAAAAAAAAAATATATTTAAATTAAAACTTCCACAAAAATAAAAACTACAAGTAAAAAAAAATAATAAATAAAATCAAATCGAATTAAAACTTCAAATTAAATAAAAATTCAAAATAAAGAAAAAAAAGGCGATAAAAGTCAAATCAAAACGAAATTAAATTACAAAAGTGAATTGAATTTCTAACAAGTGAGAAAAGAATAAAAATCAAAAATTATAATTTTTTTTTTTTTTTTTTGACAAAAAGAAAGGGCAAAAAAAAAAAAGAACAAAAAGAAACCATAAGCACCAACGACAACCACTGTAAAAGCGAAGATAATAATCACAACGGAAAGTGCGTACAGTGGCATATGTGAAAAATCAAGTTCAATCAAACTTTAAAAAAATATATTTAAATTAAAACTTCCACAAAAATAAAAACTACAAGTAAAAAAAATAATAAATAAAATCAAATCGAATTAAAACTTCAAATTAAATAAAAATTCAAAATAAAGAAAAAAAGGCGATAAAAGTCAAATCAAAACGAAATTAAATTACAAAAGTGAATTGAATTTCTAACAAGTGAGAAAAGAATAAAAATCAAAAATTATAATTTTTTTTTGTTTTTTGACAAAAAGAAAGGGCAAAAAAAAAAGAACAAAAAGAAACCATAAGCACCAACAACAACCACTGTAAAAGCGAAGATAATAATCACAACGGAAAGTGCGTACAGTGGCATATGTGAAAAATCAAGTTCAATCAAATTTTTAAAAAAAAATATATTTAAATTAAAACTTCCACAAAAATAAAAACTACAAGTAAAAAAAAATAATAAATAAAATCAAATCGAATTAAAACTTCAAATTAAATAAAAATTCAAAATAAAGAAAAAAAAGGCGATAAAAGTCAAATCAAAACGAAATTAAATTACAAAAGTGAATTGAATTTCTAACAAGTGAGAAAAGAATAAAAATCAAAAATTATAATTTTTTTTGTTTTTTGACAAAAAGAAAAGGTATGATAAATAGTGGAAAATCAAGTTCAATCAAACCTTAAAAAAAAAAAATAATAAATATATTCAAATTAATGCTTCCACAAAAGTAAAAGTTGCAAGTGAAAAAGAACAAAGCAAATTAAATTTTCAAATTAAATAAAAATTCAACGTAATTTTTTTTGTGAAAAGAAGCAATAAAAATTAATTAATATCAAACCTTAAATTAAAATTTCTACAAAAAGTGAATAAAATTTCTGGCAAATGAAGAAAGAATAAAAATAAAAATTGAAATTTTTTTTTTTTTGCAAAAAAAAAAAAACAAACAAACAAACAAAAAAAATATTAAATAATAATACTTACAAACGAATAGCTGAAAAACCATAAACAGCGACAACAATTACCATAAGAGTAAAAACAACAATCATAAACAGCGAAGACAGCATCCCTGGACAGCGAAGACTACAACCATAATCAGCAGAGATAACAACCGAAGGCAGTAAATACAGCAACCTGAAATAACGAAGACGACAAACTTGGATAGCGAAGACACCAACCTTAGCTAAGCAACAGCATTATTCTACATAGTATAAAAAAAACATGTAAGTAGGGCATTCATTGAATAAAATATCAAACATAAATTAAAATTGCAATTCCAATTTGTCGGTAATAACTGTAAACAAATAAGAAGCAAAAAAAAAAAGACGAGAAGAGAAGCAATAAATTATTCTATTTCAATTTAAATATTTAACTTTTCATCATTCATTACAAAAATATTTATTCTTGTGTCTATTGTTATGAGTGATAGCGAAATACAAGAATTATCAGACAAATTGCAGAAAATATATGGAACACAACCTCTAAAAAACGTAGATACAGGTGAACTTTCAGAAATGGCTTTGACTAGCGAACAATTAAGATCCGTAATGGAAAGTGCTATCACGAGTGCCCTAGCCATCCAAAATGAACTCCTTGACGCGAAAATGCAACTGATGGAACAACGATTGAGTTCCATGTAGGTTAATACCCCAGAGATAGAAACTTTCAAAGAAGCCGAAATTCAGCCAGGTGTTATTTGCAATGAAACTTTAGACATTATGAAATCTCTCCCAGATTTCGAAGGGAACAATGAGACATATGTATCTTGGAGGAAGGCAGCACATACTGCGTATAAAGTATATGAGAAATATGAGGGTAGTTCAAAGCATTATCAAGCCTTAGGGATATTAAGAAATAAAATTAGGAGTGCCGCTGACACGATACTTTCCTCTTTCGACACTCCACTTAATTTTAAAGCCATCATCAATAGATTAGACTTCACGTACGCGGATAAACGACCAATACATCTACTTGAACAGGAAATGTCGACACTCCGCCAGGGAAATCTGACGCTATCACAATACCATGACGAGGTAGAAAAGAAGTTGACCTTATTAATAAACAAAACAATTATGACTTACGACACTGTCGTTGCCAGCCGGATAAACGAAAAATACAGAGCGGATGCTCTCAGGATTTTCATCTCAGGAACTAAGAAGACCTTGAGTGATGTATTATTCTCTTCAAGACCAACGGACCTCCCCTCGGCATTGGCACTGGCGCAGGAATTGGAATCTAACCACAATCGCTACGTGTTTGCTACGAATTTTGCACGCAATATGGAGGAAAAAGCTCAGAGAGCCGAACAGAAACCGCCAGTTAGGGCAAGAAATATCACTCAAGAACAGCAATATATTCAGCAAGGAAAGACTCCGCATTTCACAAGGCAAGAATTTACTCCACATTTCACAAGGCAAGAATTTACTCCGCATAAGGATCAAGTTCAACCAATGGATGTTGATGCGTCCTCTCGCTTCAGACAAACGACTCGGTATCAACAGAACACGGCTCCCATAGGAGAGACTCAGTGGCCGGTCGAGCAACAAAGCACACGGTATAGGAATTACAGTAACCAGACACAGACGAGCGCGCGATTCACTGGTCCAAAACAACAAAGAATCAATCATATGGAAGTAAGAGATATTGAGCAGGATCAGGAGGATTTTGAGTACCAAAATATTACAGAAAACGAAGTTGAAGACATTCAAAATGAAACTGAGGAATACGACCAGGTCAATTTTTTAGACATGGCTCCCTGCTCCCGTTTATCGAGAGAATGATAGCAGGGAGGACAATCCGATTACTTGTGGATACGGGAGCTTCAAAAAATTACATTAAACCACTGAAAGAACTAAAGCATGTCACACCAGTAGAAAAACCGTTTCGAGTAAAGTCAATCCATGGTTACATTCTTTCTACTCCCAAACCTCGAGACATTCGATGGAATAATAGGACTAGACCTACTAAACCAGAGCAACGTATTACTAGATTTCAAAAACAAGACGTTAATAACGAATGACACCTCCGAGACAATCCAATTCCAAGAGTGCACAACCGTAAATTTTATAAACATCAAAGACATACAAACCCCTCCGGCTATATCATCAGAATTTCAAGCAATGCTTAAAGACCGAATAGGAGTTTTCGCGGAATTAAATGAAGCACTCCCGTTTAATACGAACGTTATTGCTACTATAAGAACGAAATGCGACATTCCTGTATACTCCAGACTATACCCTTTACCCAACGGGTGTGTCCGACTTCGTAAACGCAGAAACCCAAGATCTATTAAAAAACAATATAATACGTCCGTCTTGTTCTCCATACAATAACCCTGTTTGGGTTGTAGACAAAAAAGGTACTGACGAGCAAGGAAAGAGGAAAAAACCTCTGGTAATAGACTTCAGGAAATTAAATCAAAATACAATAGACGATAAATATCGTGTCCCTAACATAACATCTATCTTATCAAATCAGGGCACAGCAAAATACTTTTCAACTCTGGACTTGAAATCTGGATTTCACCAAATATTACTCGCTGAAAGAGATAGAATAGATAGGGAAGTGGCAAATACGAATTTTGCAGACTCCCATTTGGCCTGAAGAACGCGCCTAGTATCTTCCAAAGAGCTATTGACGATGTGCTTGGGGAACAAATCGGGAAATTTTGTTATGTCTACGTTGACGACGTAATAATTTTTTCTGAAAATATGAACGACCATGTGAAGCATATCGCCTGGGTCTTGGATAAGTTATACGAAGCCAACATGAGGGTTTCACCAGAGAAATCACATTTCTTCAAGGAGAGTGTTGAGTATTTAGGTTTCGTAGTGTCAAACTTCAAATGGGCAGGTCGAAAGATTTCATAGTACCCTTGGTGATATCGCAAGATGCTTAATGGCTCAAAGGAAAATTACGGATACGATTGAAGCAATACTTCAAGCAACAATCGAGTATAACAACACAATTCATTCGGTAATAGACAAGCGTCCAATTGATGTAGTTCACGCATACTCTCCGGAAATTGAAGTGGAAATAGGTAATAGAATAAAAAAAGCGCAACAGCTACAATTAGACAAAGTAAACGAAACAAGACATGATAGGCAGTTCCAAGTAGGCGATACAGTCCTTGTAAAGTCCAATAAACGTCTAGGAAACAAATTAACACCTCTGTATAATGAAAAAAAGGTTGACGCAGACTTGGGGACAACTGTCCTTATTAAAGGGAGGGTGGTCCACAAGGACAATATAAGGTAGAAACAGATACTAACACTAAGCATTCAATTAACCTTACGTTATATTTAGAAATAATAAAAGATACAAGAATTCAGGAACAGATTAATAGTCTAACTGATACAGTTAATTTTTGATAAAGGATGTAGAGATAAAACAAATAGACACAGAACATTTATTTGAAACATAACTTTCAGGAAATAGAATAATTGTTTCCAAATTAGAAACATTAATGCTGTAAATAACAATCACAAAGATTGGAATTGTAAGTCCTTCTTTACTGGACTAAAAACATATTCAATGAACGCCCTATTAATATTAAAATTACCAATTTATTAAAAGTATTACAAGCTAAGGTTTTGTTAAATAATAATTTCATCCGCTTCATAATAAGATATCCAAAACCTAGTATGAGAATTACAATATAGCCGATAACGTTTTTACAACTTGCGCTCAACAAATTGCACTCAGGCGGCACCGCACACTGTTCGACTCGACCTAGTCATCCCGAACTCCTTTCTATTATTGATGACGGAGTGATTATTATCAACGATCGGATAACTACAGTCAATGGACAAGTGGTAAATGGGACGTTCCTTCTCACTTTTAACGGCGAGTTAAAAGCCAATGATACTACGTATAAAATCTGAAGAACCACGTAAGGAAATCTCCAAGACCGGCGGCATCCGCAATATTAAATATGCCCAGTTAAAAAGCCACTAATATCTGGGATAACTGTTGTCATTCTTCGTCCCCTATGTTACACCTCAGTGAAGCTTACCAGAGACGCCTGAAGAATAAGCGCCAACGCGGTCTTCAAATGGAAATTGATAGTCTCAAGAAATCCGAGGACGTCATTCATTTAAGTGAGGGAGGAGTTAGCACAACTGTCCAACTGAGCGTAAAATATTGAGTGAGTTAGGGCTAGCTGTAATTAGTTAGCCCGAGAGTCCAACTGAGCACAAATATTGAGTGAGTTAGGGCTAGCTGTAATTCTAAGCATAATTGTAAATGATAGTTAGTTGATCTCCGACAATAAAACTGATCGGTCTGCGCCGTCTTTTTAAATCGAGTCTTCTCAATTAAAAGTTATCTCAACGTAAGTAACGCTGTACTCCGTACACGTAACAAACATATTAAAAACATAATTTAGTTAACTTATATACCTTTATAGGTATTCTTTTGATTGTCTTTGATTTGGTAAGTCGCCCTGAAATACCAAATCAAATAAATACAACCATCTGAAAATATTTCATTTGGTTTTTTTTTTATTAAATTATTATTATTTTGTATCATTATGCATATGTATATATATGCTTTTATAGGTATTCTTTGATTGTCTTTGATTTGGTAAGTCGCCCTGAAATACCAAAGAAGGATGGGCTAACTTCGGCCACGCCGAATTCGGATACCTTTGCAATCTTTTCTTATCAATTACATATAAATTACCAGAATTATAAAAAAGTATATAAAACTAATCATGCCCGTGGCTCCAAAAAAAAAAAAAAACTTACGAGTAAAAAAAATTTTATTTTTTAGTTCGATTGTTCCTATAGGAGCTATATCATATAGTCGGCCGATTATGTTAAAACTCAATAGACACATTTATACATATACCAAATTTCGAGTGAATCGCTGTTAAAATAACCAAGATTTTCATCTAAAACCAATTTTTTGGCCGATCGTTCCTATGGGAGCTATATGATATAGTGCCCCGATTCTGATAAAACTTCCCAGATATGTTAGAAAGTATATAAATCTTATAAATACCAAATTTAGTGATAATCGCTTTGAAAACAACAAAGTTATTGCTCGAAATCCATATTCATGACCGATCGTTCCTATTAGACCTATATGATATAGTCAACCGATTTTGATAAAACTTGGTAGATATGTTAAGAAGTATATAAAACTCAGAAATACCGGCTTTCGTAATATTTCGTTGGAAAACAACAAAGATATTGAGGTTAAAGCATATTCATGGCCGATCATTCCTATGGGAGCTATATGATATAGTCATCCGATCGGAATGATTCCGAGATATACAATGCCTGCAAAAAGAAACCTAGGTGCAAAATTTCAGCTCTGTAGCTTTAAAGGTCTCGGAGGAGATTGCGTTGATCCCGACAGACGGACGGACGGACAGACGGACATATGGACAGACGGACAGGGCTATATCAACTCAGCTCATCGTGCTGATCAAGAATATATATACTTTATATAGTCGGAGATGCTTCCTTCTATGCGTTGCAAACTTCTGACCAAAATTAATATACCTTTTTTGCAAAGGTATAATAAGAATTACATTTTGGACACCGATAAAATTTTTTTTTTTTTGCTATTTAGATACTTGGCAACATGCAAAAATAATTATACAATGTATAAAAAAAATTTCTCGTTTGGAAAAATTTGAGAAATAATTGATACGGCAGGCATAATTTTTTTTGCTGTTAACAGTGCTTGTCAAACTGTAATTGCAATTTAAAAAGAAATAAAACGGCGAACAAAATGAAATACAAATACAAATGCTTCTAAAACTGTAGAAGAGCATAACAGAAAGAGTATGCAGGTCGAAGAGGACTCTCTCTTGCGGTACACCAAATGCAGGAGAGAGGATTCACACATACAGTTTGTGTGTGACAGCGGATAAGCAGAAAAAACGAGAGCGGGAACCCTAAGCTGCACACGTAGCGGCAGAGCGATTAGAGGCTTTGATGGCCCAAGATGCGACAGATAAAATTAATTACATTTTATACATCAACATGAGGAGTCGCAATTTTAATGAAGAAGAGGCCATGCAACAGGTGTCGGACAAGGAGTCCGATGGCGAGTAGCCGGTCCCATTGGGGCCGGTAATCGTCATTTCGTCTGACGAGGGAGAGGATGTGGGAGAGGAGATGGAGCTGAAGGATGCAGTTGCAGGAATTGGAAGGCATCGGAAGCGAAGATGAGGCTGAACATGGCGAAATGGAGGAGGAGGACGAAGATAAATGAGTCGAATCAGAAATGAGCGAGGATGGGGTAATTGGCCTTAAGTTCACGAGCCGGTGACAGTAAATGAGAATTTTATCGAGAAATTCTGCCGGCCCAGGGCGGAGGCGGAAGAGCCTGGGATTTACCAGCAACTACTACAATGGTAACTACAACAACAACAGCAGCAATGGCCACAACAGCAATAACAGCAGCAACCGCCACAACAGCAACAACAACCACAGCAACCGCCACAACAGCAACAACAATCGCAGCAATCGCCTCGACAACAACAACAGCAACAACAACGAGCAGACCCGCGGGTGCAGGGGAGGCCCGCGTATGCAAGGCAGCGGTCTGCGCCGGCCGGGCATCCAAGGACGTATTAGCAGAGGCAGCGATGGCGGGAACTAGAGCCCGAAGAATGGCCAATGGCGGTAGCCGTGGCGGTGGGGGAGGGGTCACGACAGGTAAGAGTAATGTGGGTGGACCGGATCCGGTGTCGGATCCGAGGACATATAAACAGATTTAGGGTATTTATATTTCCTCGATTTAAGGTATTTGAAGAATCGGGGGTGTAGATTAAGAAACAATTTTTGAAGTTTAGGTTAAGTAGAATAGTTAGGTTACGAGACACAATTAAAGTAGTAGAATAGGTAGAATAGGGAAAATATAAAATTTAGGGTAAGACACATTTTTATACCTTTGCAAAAAAGGTATATTAATTTTGGTCAGAAGTTTGCAACGCATAGAAGGAAGCATCTCCGACTGTATAAAGTATATATATTCTTGATCAGTGCGATGAGCTGAGTTCATTTAGCCGTGTCCGTCTGTCCGTCCGTCCGTCTGTCTGGATCAACGCAATCTCCTCTGAGATCCTTAAAGCTACAGAGCTGAAATTTTGCACCTAGGCTTTTTTTTTTGCTTCAGGCAATGTATATCTCTTTATAGGAATGATCGGTCATGAATATGCTTTAACCTCAATAACTTTGTTGTTTTCTAACGAAATATTACGAAAGCCAGTATTTGTAAGTTTTATATACTTCTTAACATATCCACCAAGTTTTATCAAAATCGGTTGACTATATCATATAGCTCCCATAGGAACGTTCGGTCATGAAAATGGATTTCGAGCAATAACTTTGTTGTTTTAAAAGCGATTATCACTAAATTTGGTATTTATAAGTTTTATATACTTTCTAACATATCTGGAAAGTTTTATCAGAATCGGGGCACTATATCATATAGCTCCCATAGGAACGATCGGCCAAAAAATTGGTTTTAGATGAAAATCTTGGTTATTTTAACAGCGATTCACTCGAAATTTGGTATATGTATAAATGTCTCTGTTGAGTTTTAACAGAATCGGCCGACTATATGATATACCTCCTATAGAAACAATCGGACCAAAAAAAAAATATCTTGTTACTTGTAAGTTTTTTTTTTTTGGAGCCACGGGCATGATTAGTTTTATATACTTTCTTATAATTCTGGTAATTTATATGTAATTGATAAGAACAGTTTGCAAAGGTATCCGAACTTCGGCGTGGCCGAAGTTAGCCCATCCTTCTAGTTTTTTTTTTTGTTATATAATGTATATGTATGTTTTTATGTATGTACTAGCGGTGATCAGCGAATACATAAATGATTTTTATGTTGCAAGTATCTTTATTAAATTTTTCTTTTTCTCCTTTTTTTTTGTGTTATATATATATATATATATGTTTATGTATGTAAAAGCGGTGATCAGCGATTGACGCTGCATTACAATACATACAAGTATTATATTTTTATTAATTTTTTCTTTTTCTCATTTTTTTTTTTATGTATATATATAAAGGTATATATATAAGTTAATAAATATTTTTATTTATTCTTTTTAATGTCGCAGAGATGCGACTTCCTTATTTAATTGTATAATTGAAACTCAAACTCTTTACAAATTTTGGGACTTAAATATTAGTCGGCGGTGGCAGCGTCAGCAGCGTCGGCGGCGGCAGCGTCAGCAGCGTCGGCGGTTGCGCGTGTTGTTTCGCAATTTTTCTTAATAATTGTTTTTCATATTAGCGGATGTAGTGCAGACCTAGGCTCAGCACTTTTGGTCTGCACGTTGCAACGGGTCATTGTTTTAGATGTTATTAACTCTTCCCCTCTTAATTTCTGCTTGTCCTCAAGCAGTTTTTGGTTTTTTTTTTTTTTTTCAAAAGTAGGGGACGTCGTTGATTGAAATTTGTTGTGGTCTGCGTGGTGTTGTTTTAGTTATTTTGGTTTGCATCTCTTCTCTTGTGTCAGAGGTAAGTTGAGTTGGGATATTGCTTATTTGTAGTGTAATGTTTCTTTCTCTTCGTAGCATCGGAAGTATGATACTGATGATAACTGTGGGACACCTGCCGAAATATCATATAAAATATGCCCCTTGGCTGTGCTGCATTTCAGTTTCCGGCCTTCGAGATAGCTCCAGATGATTGCGCGAAGGTATTCTGGAACTCCTTTACTCCGCAGGGCGTCCAGAACGCAACCCCAGTCGGCCGAGTTAAAGGCGTTTTTAACCTCTAAGGTAATCACCAGACAGTAGTTCTTAGCGCCGCCTTTCCATCGGCTATGCTCACAACTCTTTGGATTGCGTCCAGTGTGGTAAGTATGTGTATGTGTGTGCTAATAAATGTATTAGAATTATAAGTTTTTCTACTTATCAGATTCTCCACCGATGCGATGCTGAGGTTGAGAGGAAGGATATCCGGCTCGAAGGACCAATGAATGTGGTGGGGCAAAGAATTCCAAAAGTGGAAAGTTTCCAAAAGATTCCCAATAAATAAATAATCAAACCGCACGCGTACTTCGGTTAAACACAACACAGTTTTATAAATTGTAAAATAAGGGTTTATGATGGCCAATATACTTTGGATGATTGCCGGAACGATAGAGGGAAAAAGTTGCACAATGGTTATAGAGTGCGGCGTTCATTCGGATTGAAGTTAAAACGAACACTAAACTACTCAAGATGGAGTTTTACGTAAAAAGCTCGTATCATTTGAGTGTGGCCGTCCTCCTTCCAATTTGCCCCTCTGTTTCAACCGCGCTCCTCTTTCGCTGTTAACCCTTTTCTTGCGTGAACAGCTAGGATGAATATTCTTTGCATGGCTCCCTACATAGAGACACATACACTACATGAACAAAGTTAGTACAAGCGTGAAAGAGAAAGTGAGGGGGTGGTTTCTACAAATGAAGTAATGGTGGCCATGTTTTATAGTTTGAGGTAAAACGTTAGTAGCAATATGAACTTAACTCTAATCGCTTCCAAACTTCCAAACTTGGTATCACTACACTACATTGCCTGAAAGGCTGCTAAAGGAGTAGCCCTGTTGGCCTTTGGATAGACTCACCCGCTATTACACACTGTTATTAAACCTTTGCAAAAAAGGTATATTAATTTTGGTCAGAAGTTTGCAACGCATAGAAGGAAGCATCTCCGACTATATAAAGTATATAAATTCTTGATCAGCACGATGAGCTGAGTTCATTTAGCCCTGTCCGTCTGTCCGTATGTCCGTCTGTCCGTCTGTCCGTCCGTCCATCTGTCTGGATCAACGCAATCTCCTCCGAGACCCTTAAAGCTACAGAGCTGAAATTTTGCACCTAGGCTTCCTTTTGCTGCAGGCATTGTATATCTCGGAATCATTCCGATCGGATGACTATATCATATAGCTCCCATAGGAATGATCGGCCATGAATATGCTTTAACCTCAATAACTTTGTTGTTTTCCAACGAAATATTACGAAAGCCGGTATCTGAGTTTTATATTCTGAGTTTTATATACTTCTTAACATATCCACCAAGATATATCAAAAACGGTTGACTGTATCATATAGCTCCCATAGGAACGTTCGGTCATGAATATGGATTTCGAGCAATAACTTTGTTGTTTTAAAAGCGATTATCACTAAATTTGGTATTTATAAGTTTATATACTAACATATCTGAAAAGTTTTATCAGAATCGGGGCACTATATCATATAGTTCCCATAGGAACGATCGGTCAAAAAATTGGTTTTAGATGAAAATCTTGGTTATTTTAACAGCGATTCACTCGAAATTTGGTATATGTATAAATGTGTCTGTTGAGTTTTAACAGAATCGGCCGACTATATGATATAGCACCTATAGGAACAATCGAACTAAAAAAAAAATTTTTTTTTACTCGTAAGTTTTTTTTTTTGGAGCCACGGGCATGATTAGTTTTATATACTTTCTTATAATTCTGGTAGTTTATATGTAATTGATAAGAACAGTTTGCAAAGGTATCCGAACTTCGGCGTGGCCGAAGTTAGCGCATCCTTCTAGTTTTTTTATTTGTTAGGTGAAGTAGAAATAACAATAATAGTAAAAAAGCAAAATTAAAATTAAATAAAGTAACAATAATGATTAATAAAGGAAGAATTAAATTATTAAATAGCTAGAAAAATAGGAAGTTATATAGAATAGAAGAGTGATGCCAAAAACAATCCTGCGGAACTACCGTGAAGTATTGCATCACAGGACGCTGGCAGGCCACACAAATAGGATGTTGTCCGGGAATTCGATCACGCCTTCGTTGCAACTTGGACAATGTGGGCTGTCATCCTGTCCGATTCTAAATAGATAGCTGCGAAAGCATCCATGGCCACTTAGCAACTGGGTTAGTTTATATGTGACTTCGCCGAATTTCCGCTTAAGCCAGATACCGATATTCGGAATTAGATTCCAGGTCCATCTTCCGTTATTAGACAAGCCCCAGGGCCTCTGCCATTCCTCCAGACTGGCGTTCCTCGCTTGCAATTTAAGGGCTTTAATTTCTTGCGGGGTTGACCTTCTCTGGCTGATCTTCTCTGTCTATAACACCGCTGTGCCTCGAGAGCTAGCAAGTCGATTGGGACCATGCCGTCAATAACAAGGGCTGCCTCTGCAGAAATCGTGCGAAAGCCACAGCAGACACGGAGTGCTCCAAGCCGGTATGTTGACGCCAAACCACTCCTGTAGGATTTGTGTTCCAACGCGTTCGCCCAAACTGGCGCTGCATAAAGCTTCGTAGACTTGCTGACGTTCATTAGTAGCAAGCGGCGGTTCTGCTTCGGTCCTCGGGTGTTGAGCATAATCCTGCTAAAATACCTCGCTAGCTCGGCTGCCCTCTACAGGCATAGACGGGTGTCTAGTCAGACACCTAAATATTTAATCGCCCTCGCTGATTAAATAGTGCAGGAAACCAGATGTATCTTAGCTGTTTCCACCATCTTTCTGCTACTGATGAGCACTGCCTCTGTTTTTTCATCGCCCAGCTGTAGGCCTTTGGTAGCCAGCCATCGTTTTATTACGCCAACAGCAATGGATGTTCCGCATCCTTGAGTTCCATAGCCACTATGACCAAGGCCACGTCATCCTATTAAGGTGGACCCTTCTGGTAGCTGCAGCCGCAGTAAGCCGTCATACATTATGTTCCATAGCAACGGCCCTAGGACCGACCCCTGCGGTACACCTCCGCGCAAATTATATGTCTTCTGGCCACTGTTTGTGTTATATCGTAGCACGCGATTCCAGAAGTAGTCCTCTGTTACGCGTATCAAGTAGTCCGGGACTCCGAAGTTAGAAAGCGCTGGAAGCAACCAAATCTTCCTGCGAGTAGTAATGACCGACGTGGCAGACAAGAAGGTTATCATCGTAAAACATCAAGCGTAACATGCTACAAATGCGGAGAAATGGGTCACATATCTACTCAATGCCCGAAGAAGGAAGCTAATATGAACAAGACTTTCAACCAAGAAAAGCGAGTGGAACAGTGCAGTGTTGCAGTACCAAAGGACTACATGAACAAGAGGCCAAATTTTTGAAGGTACCTTCAATTTTGGAGCCGAATGTTTGTTGATGAAAGAAAAGCTAAGTGCAAAATGTTCTGGTAAGATATTTAATAATGTTGTTATGCTTAAGGGCATAGTAAGTTGTGGAATTTGCAGTACTGTACAAATATTAAGTAACGCAAAAATTGATGGCAATTGAATTGAAATTAGTTTTAATAATAATGAATCACAGGGAAAACAATATTGTCATTAACCGGGAAATACTAAATCAGGGTTTTGATATTATTGTTTCATCAAACCAAATTGAGTTCAAAGTTTAAGGGGCCTTCTGAAATAATAGATATCTTGGACGGTTACTGGTACACTTTAAGGTCCTTAACCAATTAACGAAAATACAAATGTGAGCATGAAGATTGCCAGTAGGGCAAGTGCCTGAGGGGCTGAATGTGTGTGATGATTATAATAATATTGTTGTGATTGTGAAACAGTTGCAGACTGTTAAGACGGTAAAAAAAATGAAGCAAGCAAGTCGTCCTTGCCGACTTTGAGTATACCCTGTACCAAGTAGAGTAACTGTATTAAATCAAACTCCTTCAAATTTGCCATTAATTCAAACTAAAATTCTCCTCACAAGCGGCAGCAACGAACGCATGCTATCTCGCTCACACTTACTATGCAATGTCGCAACGGGCATTTCAGTACAAATTGTACATATATATATCTCCGATATTTCTTGTCCGATTTTAACGAAATTTGGTCACCTGATACCTTTTGGTCATATTATTGGGTGTGCCGAATAAGAATACGCTATACGTTTTTCCTAAATTGCGGGGGTGGAAGTGGGCGTGGCAAAAATTTGAAACAAACTTGATCTGCGTAGATACTACACGAATGCTGACACCAAATTTGGTTGCTCTAGCTTTTGTAGTCTCTGAGATCCACGTGTTCATACGGACGGACAGACGGACGGACAAACGGACAGATGGACGGACAGACGGACATGTCTCATGCTTCCTTCTATGCGTTGCAAACTTCTGACCAAAATAAATATACCTTTTTTGCAAAGGTATAACAAAAAAGGGAAATGTTGAGAATTTTGAAGTCACTAAAGAGAGTAAAGTACACCACAAGGGTGATAAAAGATGTTGAGGAATGTTTTTAAACAATTATTGAATGGTTAAAAGTAATGAAAATAAGTGAGAAAATAAGGTTAAGCCAAGTACATGAAAAATTTACTGGAATGGACGAATATAAGTTATAAGAATATAAGTTATTTGTGTCTACAAAGATAAAATTGTTAAAATAAAATGTATTAAGAAGATTTCACGAGGACGTGGTAATGTCAGTATGTGAGTGTGTGTGTTGCTGCGCATGCTTAGTTGTAAGTCGTTGTAATGAATTGTACAAGTAAATGGATTTTTACAAGTGTTGAGAAGATCATGTTGTGACATGCACAGAAAAGCATGACGCAATAGCTGGGGACTATTGCGTCAGCCACTTAGTTTATTCTCTTTGAGAGAATCCCTTTGTCGTGAAAGCGGGCGACAAATTTGTCGCCTGTGTGGTTCGGTATGGTCGTGGAAAAGGTATAAAATGGCAGGAAGAAAAAGGGATTAATCAATTAAAATCAGAACTCGGCACTCGACACATCGAAACTCACTTGCTCCACAATTTGATAAAAATGGAAAGTGACAAGAAACGCGACGACGGCAACGTGAATAAAGTTCACCTAGCAAGTAATATTATTCCGGCTATTACTAATCCGACATATACTTTATATAGTCGGAGATGCTTCCCTTCTATGCGTTGCAAACTTCTGATCAAAATTAATATCCTTTTTTGCAAAGGTATAAAAATTACAATTATTCACACAACACACAACAAAGAGGAGCAATCCATAATGTTGATCACCCACAATGTGAACTACACAATTATGATGAGCAGGGAAATTTTCAACCAAGTGCCTCGACGGCCAAACAGGTTACTTAATAAATAGAGACCCTAACACCCCGTTGCCATATATCAATTTGCATATAGGCCCCTATAAAGATTTAAAATTTTTGATAGACACAGGCGCAACCTTCTCTTTCATAAATCCAAAATATGTACAAATACCGGAACAATTAGAACTTCAAAATCCGGTCACAATTACCACAGTCCTAAACTCACACCAGCTATACAAAAAATGTGTGATCCCCCTTTTAAAGATTTTAATAACGATTCGGCTTTTTCGCTTCTTCTATTCAATTTCCATTCTTTCTTCGACGGATTAATCGGAATAGATGTCCTAAAAGGAATAAAGGCAGTAGTGAACCTGCCTAAAAAGATTTTACAACTTCCAACAAGTAATATAGACTTAATTATGGAAGATAGATTGATTTCCACCTTGTATACAGTGGAAGAAAATTCAAAGAAAATAATTAAGGTACCGGTTAACCTCAAAGAAGGCATATATTTTTACGACCCTACAACCCTAACAGAGAACCTATTTATTTAGGGAGGCCTTTACATGGCTGAAGGTCATTTCAGTTATTTGGAAGTAAACAACTTCTCCAATAAACAACAAAATTTTTGCATAGATACACCTTTAACAGTAGAAGAATGCGATAAGAGTAACTTTTTACAAGCAGGACTAATAATGAAAATTAACGAAGAAAGTAAAACAAGGAACCAGACACAGACAATCCCAATAGATACCGACCATATGAATGAGGAAGAAAAGAAACAGCTCATAGATTTGTGTCATAGATTTCCCAACCTTTTCTATAAAGAAGGTAGTTCCCCCACCTTCACAAATTTAATTAAACACAGAATAAATACAACAGATGAAATACCAATCTACACCAACCCTTTCAGGTAAAGCATCAAAGAGAGAGAAGAAATTCAAAAACAAATTTCAAAATTACTAAAATATCATTAGACACAGCTACTCTCCATGGAGCTCACCAATGTCAAGAAATGGAGGTTGGTCATCGATTATAGAAAATTAAATGAAAAAACTGTTAAAGATAAATATCCCATGCCAAACATAACCGAGGTATTAGACAAAATAGGCAGAGCAAAATATTTTACTGCTCGAAATGGAGCCTAAACATATTAATAAGACCGCGTTTTCCACAACGGAAGGCCATTTCGAATTTGTCAGAATGCCATTTGGGCTAACTAATGCCCCAGCAACTTTCCAAAGAATAATGGACAATGTTCTGGCCGATTTAAACGGTAAATGTTGTCTCATTTATTTAGACGACATTATTGTTTTCTTCCTTCACTACAAGAACACATTAGGGACCTTGAGGAAAATTCGAAAATTGACAAATCAAATCTTAAACTACAACCAAATAAATCAGAATTCCTTAAAAAAAAAAATAGAATACCTAGGCCATGTGGTAACAGAAAATGGAATTAAAACAAACCCCAATAAGATCAACTCCATTAAACAATTTCCTTTACCTAAAACGAGGAAACAAATAAAATCCATTCTTGGTCTTTTGGGCTATTATCGAAAATTTATTAGAGATTTTGCTACCATTACCAAACCACTTACACAACAGCTGAAAGGCAAAAAGACCCTTAAAATCAGCACAGAATTCATTTCTGCATTTGACACATGCAAAACTCTCCTTTGCAATGACCCAATTTTACAATATCGAAATTTCTCTAAACAATTTATTTTGACCACCGACGCTAGTAACGTCGATATTGGAGCTGTCCTTTCACAAGGGTCACCAAATAACGAAAAACCTGTATGTTTTGCTAGCCGTACGTTAACAGATACAGAACTCAACTATTCAACAGTCGAGAAAGAAATGCCTGCCATAATCTGAGCAACTAAGCAATTCCGCCCCTACCTTTTTGGTCAAAGATTCAAAATAGTCACCGACCATAGACCCTTAACATGGATGAATGAATGGATAATGAATTTCAAAGAACCCAATTCCAAACTAGTCCGTTGGAAACTTCAGTTACTGGAGTATGATTACGAAATAACATATACAAAGGGTTCTGAAAATGTGGTAGCTGATGCTCTCAGTAGAATTCCAGCAGAAATAAATATCAACAGTCAAGCAGTAGATCCAGTTAATACAATAGTAACAGTAAATAAACAATCTTCAGTTAATATTTCAAACAGGCAACGAGTCAAAGCTCATAAGAACAACCCCATTCAAAAACAAAATTAGAAGATTAATTACAAAAACACATTTCGATAAAGAGGAAACTACTCGACTATTACAGAAAATTCTGAAACCGGGAAGAACACATGCAATTTATACTAATAACGATATTTTCGTCATAATAAATCAAAGCCTTACAGAATACTTTCTTCCCACAAAACTCTATAAAATCATCCGATGTACAAGCATGTTGGATGATATTACAGACGCAAATCATGTTGAACAAAAAATTAAGAAATACCATATAAATAGTAACCATAGAGGAATAGACGAGAGATCTAAAAATAATGTTTTACACGCCCTAT
This sequence comes from Drosophila neocordata, assembly GCA_018903615.1. NCBI lineage: Eukaryota > Metazoa > Arthropoda > Insecta > Diptera > Drosophilidae > Drosophila > Drosophila neocordata. The sequence goes on from JAEIGI010000058.1 coordinate 124,452, forward strand.
TTAAAATCCAAAGTGTCCTCAATAATTAACGAATGCGATGTCTGTCAAACCTTGAAATATGATAGACACCCACAAAAGTTAGTTTTTCAAGAAACAGAAACTCCCACAGTACCGATGCAAATTTTGCATATTACCTTTATTCAATAAACAACAACACAATCCTGACAAATATAGACAAATTCAGTAAATTCGCAATGGCATATACAATATCTTCTAGAGACACATTAAACATTGTTAAGGCTATGAGAAATTTTTTCGATGCTTCTTTGGTGTTCCGCAAAAAATTGTTTGCGACCAAGGGGCAGAATTTCAAGGTAAACTTTTTAAAGATTTTTGTGAACAATACGTTATAAAATTCCCCGTTACTTCAGTACAACAACATCTAGTAATTCCCCTGTCGAAAGACTTCATTCGTCCCTAACGGAAATCTATCGCATTATATTAAATGAAAGAAAAGTCAAGAAACTGGAGTGCGAACACAATGACATATTAACAGAAACCTTATATATAACCATTACTATAACAACGCTATTCACTCAACACTGAAACATACCCCATACGAGATATTTTACGGCAGACCTCATACTTTCGACAAGACAATCACATTGAATAACGAACACGATTGCTTACAAAAACTAAATAGCTTCCAAAACATAATCTATCCAGAACTCAGACAAGAGATAGAAAATACAAAAAAGATTAGAATAGAAAGAGCAAACGAAAACAGAAATAACCCAAAAACTTTAGAACCAGATGAAATAGTATTCAGGAAAGAAAATAGGAGAATTAAGTTGACATCGCGTTTCTCTAAGCATCGAGTTCTGCAAGATAAAGGAATTACACTAATCACACACAAAAATCAAAAAATGCATAAGACAAAAATCAGAAAAAGAACACAAAGTAATAAGTAAATACTTCACAGGTATTCCCAAATTAAGGCAGAAATACTGAAGGTGCAACCATTGACCGAAAATGACAAACTCCTTCAGATCAAAATGGGTAACGCTAAAATTATTAAGTCACATAGAAATCTTATTCATAAAATAGATTTAAAAAATTTTCAAAAATTTTTAAAAGACTTTGAACTAAATCTAGCACAAATTAAACAAGACACGTTTAAAAAAAAAATAGTTAAAGCAATCGAAGCCAAATTATGCTAAGTAAGAATTAGATTGAAAAAGCTAATTCCAAAAGAAAGTACGAAAAGAGTTATAATTAACGGATTAGGTAGCCGAATTAAAGTTGTTACGGGCAATATGGATGCGAATGATCAGGAAAGAATAAAACTAGAATTTAATCAAATACAAGAAAATGAAAGTTATTTGTTACAAAATACAAATCAACAACTATCAATTAATAAAGAAATAGCATTAAGATTTAAAACTATAACAGAACATATTAATAATGAACTAGAAAGCATAAATTTGTTCATAAAAAACTACAAAAATAATATTTTCAAAACTCTAACTCAAGAACTTAACGAAATCCATTTACTACAATATATAGCCAGAATTAACGTAAATCTTGATTTAATGTATAACCATACAAATAACATAGCTGAGAGCATATTACTGCAAAAATGAATGTCATACCCAAATTTATATTAGATGAAATAGAATTGTTAATAATAAAAAAAATAATTACAGATCAAAATGTAACATTAAACTCAGATGAACATCTATATAGGATATTAGATTTAGAAACCTACATTAATGAAAACATTGTTATATTTAAGATAAAAGTTCCCATTTTTGACCCATTCATTTACAAATTTATTCATGTTATCCCATTACCGTTTAACTTAACAAAAATGTTATTCTTACCAAAGTACATAACTTATAACCTAGCTGGCAATGTACGATATTTTAAGCAAGAATGTCCACGTATCCATAATATGTTTGGTTGCGACAACACAGAAGCAGAGGACAATTTCTATTACCACTGCCTGAAGGATCTATTGGAGAATAAAAAAACGCCTTGTGATGTCAGAGACATCAGCGGAGAAGAGCATGTGTATCAGATTGAAGAACAACACATTCTGATAACTAATGCAAAAAACATGACAATAATTCCGTCATGTAGCCGACCAAGAACAATCAAAGGGTCAGCCATAATTACACTTAACAATTGTTCAGTAACCATCGATGGAGTGAAGTACGAGGTTACAAACATAACGTACAACGAGATAGACCAATTAACCATACATACCATCTCAACTCTCCTCGAGATGCCCCCGATTAAGCTCTTACGAACAACTGCAATATAAATTGCAACACAAGAATCTTGAGCAACATCCAGAAGTCGCAACATCAGCAACAAACAGGATGTAGACATCAATATAAACAATGTAAACAAAAAGTTTACGTCGGCATTCTGCCGACGGTCATCCAGCTAGGGTGTAGGTAGGGAAATACTTATATGAAAATAAAATGAACAGTCTTCTTTTGAAGTTGAATTAAACAAGTCTTATTATTTACCTAAACCAAATATTTAAATACACCTATAACCAAACCATTAAATATATCGGATCCTCAATTTGGTAACTCACGCGACACATCGAAACTCACTTGCTCCACAATTTAATAAAAATGAAAAGTGACAAGAAACGCGACGACGGCAACGTGAATAAAGTTAAACAAACAACTAACATTATTTCGACGAATATAAATCCAGAAGTGGGATCTGGCCCTCTGCCTTCAACAGTAGATGCCTCATGGAAGACCATAATGGAGTTACAAAATAAAAATTTAATTGAACTGGTTCGGGCCCTACAAACACGGCACCAAACACAGTGCAGAGTAAGTCGGTCCAACTACCCAAATTCAACCCAGACAAGTCCGGCGCAAATGCTTCATCGTGGTGTACTACCGTTGAAATTATTCTACAGGAAAATGTATTAAAGGGCTGTGCGCTGGTCGTGGTTTTAAGCTCAGCATTAGAGGGAAGTGCTTCTCAATGGCTTTCGCAAGTGTGCTATGCTGAAATTACTTGGTCAGAGTTTAAAGAACTTTTCATACAGCGCTTTGACACTGTGGAAACACCAGCCGCGATGTTTCTCAACATGTTGTCAAATCGACCGACTGATGGTGAGTGCCTTGCAGTCCATGCAAGCCGCATGGTTACCGAATTGACGACAAAATGGCGTCAAAAGGAAGTTGAAGAGATTGCTGTGTCTGTCACTCTTGCGTTGCTAGCAAGTTTCGATAACCGATTACAGCGTTTAACTTTCACGTCAATTGTTAAAACAAGAGGCAAGTTGCAATTTTACTTTTAATAAAAGGAAAAGTGGCTTTATGGAGCAGCAACCTGAATCTTTTCCTAAAAGGCAAAAGCAATCATCGATAGAGTGTCACTTTTGCGGCAAATTGGGCCATAAAATGATTGAATGCAGACTCTGGAAGAAACCAAATCTTCCTGCGAGTAGTAATGACTGAAGTGGCAGACAAGAAGGTTATCATCGTGAAACATCAAGCGTAACATGCTACAAATGCGGAGAAGTGGGTCACATATCTACTCAATGCCCGAAGAAGGAAGCTAATATGAACAAGACTTTCAACCAAGAAAAGCGAGTGGAACAGTGCAGTGTTGCAGTACCAAAGGACTACATGAACAAGAGGCCAAATTTTTGAAGATACCTTCGATTTTGGAGCCGAATGTTTGTTGATGAAAGAAAAGCTAAGTGCAAAATGTTCTGGTAAGATATTTAATAATGTTGTTATGCTTAAGGGCATAGTAAGTTGTGGAATATGCAGTACTGTACAAATATTAAGTAACGCAAAAATTGATGGCAATTGAATTGAAATTAGTTTTAATAATAATGAATCACAGGGAAAACAATATTGTCATTAACCGGGAAATACTAAATCAGGGTTTTGATATTATTGTTTCATCAAACCAAATTGAGTTCAAAGTTTAAGGGGCCTTCTGAAATAATAAATATCTTGGACGGTTACTGGTACACTTTAAGGTCCTTAACCAATTAACGAAAATACAAATGTGAGCATGAAGATTGCCAGTAGGGCAAGTGCCTGATGGGCTGAATGTGTGTAATGATTATAATAATATTGTTGTGATTGTGAAACAGTTGCAGACTGTTAAGACGGTAAAAAAAATGAAGCAAGCAAGTCGTCCTTGCCGACTTTGAGTATACCCTGTACCAAGTAGAGTAACTGTATTAAATCAAACTCCTTCAAATTTGCCATTAATTCAAACTAAAATTCTCCTCACAAGCGGCAGCAACGAACGCATGCTATCTCGCTCACACTTACTATGCAATGTCGCAGTGGGCATTTCAGTACAAATTGTACATAGATATATCTCCGATATTTCTTGTCCGATTTTAACGAAGTTTGGTCACCTGATACCTTTTGGTCATATTATTGGTTGTGCCGAATAAGAATACGCTATACGTTTTTCCTAAATTGCGGGGGTGGAAGTTGGCGTGGCAAAAATTTGAAACAAACTTGATCTGCGTAGATACTACACGAATGCTGACACCAAATTTGGTTGCTCTAGCTCTTGTAGTCTCTGAGATCCACGTGTTCATACGGACGGACAGACGGACGGACAAACGGACAGATGGACGGACAGACGGACATGTCTCATGCTTCCTTCTATGCGTTACAAACTTCTGACCAAAATAAATATACCTTTTTTGCAAAGGTATAACAAAAAAGGGAAATGTTGAGAATTTTGAAGTCACTAAAGAGAGTAAAGTACACCACAAGGGTGATAAAAGATGTTGTACGGCTGGCCAAAGAAAGTGGCAGAGTACTGAATTATATCATGATGCAAGCACAAGTGCAAAACATACTAATGTTTTGATCATGGCGTGTGGCGCATATGATTGTGTAACTGTAATGTTGAATGACGATTGTATCATAATGCAAGCACAAGTGCAAGACTTACGAATGTTTGTTTTGATCATGGCGTGTGGGGCATTTGATTATGTTATTCTAAGGTTGAATACCTAGAGGTAAATAATGTTAAAAGAGGAATGTTTTTAAACAATTATTGAATGGTTAAAAGTAATGAGAGGTGGTAGGTAGAGGTAGAGGTAGAGGTGGGCATGGGCCGAAATTTTCAACCCAACCCGACCCAGCCCATGGGCCGAAGAGGAAAATTTTACCCGTACCCGAAAGCTAAAAAAATTTTGTAACCCGAACCCAACCCGCCCGCCCGAAAAAAATTACATTTTTTTTAAAGGATTAATAGGTATGAAAAATCCAAACTTAAATTACATATTTTTGTAAAGAAAAAGTAACATATCGAGATTTGCGCTTGACAATCTTGTGCGCCTTTCATTTTATATTTTCCCCGACGATGAAAAAACTCTCTCGCTTGTGGCAGAGCTTACAGGTATGCATAATATTTGTTTGGCCACCACTTGCAATAATTTCAGGTCAGTTGCCTGTTTCCAAAAATCTAAAATTGGTATGTTTGAACGAGTAGTTGTTCCAAAATATTTATTTATCAATTTCCAAATCTATAGGATTTTTGTCAAGTTTCATTTTTTTTGTTTGTTTTTTGTCGAAATACTCTTGAATTCATTATTGCTATTTGGCGAAGTGTTTTAAATTTATGAGTCATCATCTGTGTCGCTTGTGATTTTTCAAATTTCATTCATCATGCTTTTGACGGTCTCCAAAACATGATTTTTTTCTTCAGGTAAAAAACTCAATTCTTTGAATGGAGGGTTTAAAAATAATCCAACTATAACATTTTAATCGAATATTTCAATTTTACATTGTTTTTTTAGTTTTTCATACCATGAAGCATATATATGTATTGTTGGCTCATTTTCAGATGATAATTTGTCAGGAACAATCTTTAAATGGTTTTAAAAGCCTAATTAGATTTTCAATTAAAGTGAAGTCAATATTAGCTATACGTTTTACTTCATTTTTTGATAAAAGTAAAACTTTAATTTCTTCCTGAACATCACAAATGCTTTCAAGCATAATAAAGATAGAATTCCAACGCGTTTTTATTTCTTGTTTTAGAGATTTGCTTAATTTGTGATTAAGTTCGGAATGCTTGAAAAATTTTACAAGATTTTTGAATTGTCTATTAAAAATTTAATTTCATCAACGGGATTCTTCTCCATAACATCGTCCATAACTAAGTTTAAATTGTGGCACGCGCAGGAAAGCCTTTTGTAAGTTTTGAACGCGGCCACCACGTTCGCCCCATTATCAGTAACAATTACTGAATTTCTTAACTTACTTTGCAAGTTGTAATCGATCAATATATGCTGAATTTTATTTGAAATTTATTTTCGAGTTTTTCGGGTTGAGCGTCCTAGCCCATACCCGCCCGCACCCAACCCGAAATTAGATTTTCCAGCCCATACCCACAGGTACCCGCGGGTACCCACGGGTACCCGACAAAAGCCCAGCCCATGCCCACCTCTACCCTGTACCCATAGGGTAAAAGGGTATATTAAAGTCGCTAAAATGTATGTAACAGGCAGAAGGAAGCATCTCCGACCCCATAAAGTATATATATTCTTGATCAGCATCAACAGCCGAGTCGATTGAGACATGTCCGTCTGTCCGTCTGTCCGTCCGTCTGTCCATCCATCTGTCCGTCCGTATGAACACGTGGATCTCAGAGACTACAAGAGCTAGAGCAACCAAATTTGGTGTCAGCATTCGTGTAATGTCTACGCAAATCAAGTTTGTTTCAAATTTTTGCCACGCCCACTTCCACCCCCGCAATTTAGGAAAAACGTATAGCGTATTCTTATTCGGCACACCCAATAATATGACCAAAAGGTAACTGCTGGCCAAATTTCGTTAAAATCGGACAAGAAATATCGGAGATATATCTATGTACAATTTGTACTGAAATGCCCACTGCGACATTGCATAGTAAGTGTGAGCGAGATAGCATGCGTTCGTTGTTGCCGCTTGTGAGGAGAATTTTAGTTTGAATTAATGGCAAATTTGAAGGAGTTTGATTTAATACAGTTACTCTACTTGGTACAGGGTATACTCAAAGTCGGCAAGGACGACTTGCTTGCTTCATTTTTTTTACCGTCTTAACAGTCTGCAACTGTTTCACAATCACAACAATATTATTATAATCATCACACACATTCAGCCCCTCAGGCACTTGCCCTACTGGCAATCTTCATGCTCACATTTGTGTTTTCGTTAATTGGTTAAGGACCTTAAAGTGTACCAGTAACCGTCCAAGATATCTATTATTTCAGAAGGCCCCTTAAACTTTGAACTCAATTTGGTTTGATGAAACAATAATATCAAAACCCTGATTTAGTATTTCCCGGTTAATGACAATATTGTTTTCCCTGTGATTCATTATTATTAAAACTAATTTCAATTCAATTGCCATCATTTTTTGCGTTACTTAATATTTGTACAGTACTGCATATTCCACAACTTACTCTGCCTTAAGCATAGCAATATTATTAAATCTCTTACCAGAACATTTTGCACTTAGCTTTTCTTTCATCAACAAACATTCGGCTCCAAAATCGAAGGTTCATGTAGTCCTTTGGTACTGCAACACTGCACTGTTCCACTCGGTTTTCTTGGTTGAAAGTCTTGTTCATATTAGCTTCCTTCTTCGGGCATTGAGTAGATATGTGACCCATTTCTCCGCATTTGTAGCATGTTACGCTTGATGTTTCACGATGATAACCTTCTTGTCTGCCACGTCAGTCATTACTACTCGCAGGAAGATTTGGTTTCTTCCAGAGTCTGCATTCAATCATTTTATGTCCCAATTTGCCGCCAAAGTGACACTCTATCGATGATTGCTTTTGCCTTTTAGGAAAAGTTTCAGGTTGCTGCTCCATAAAGCCACTTTTCCTTTTATTAAAAGTAAATGCTTTAAATTCGGATTGCAACTCGCCTCTTGTTTTAACAATTGACGTGAAAGTTAAACGCTATAATCGGTTATCGAAACTTGCTAGCAACGCAAGAGTGACAGACACAGCAATCTCTTCAACTTCCTTTTGACGCCATTTTGTCGCCAATTCGGTAACCCTGCGGCTTGCATGGACTGCAAGGCACTCACCATCAGTCGGTCGAATTGACGACATGTTGAGAAACATCGCGGTTGGTGTTTCCACAGTGTCAAAGTGCTGTATAAAAAGTTCTTTAAACTCTGGCCAAGTAATTTTAGCGTAGCACACTTGCGAAAGCCATTGAGATGCACTTCCCTCTAATGCTGAGCTTAAAACCACGACCAGCGCACTGCCCTTTAATGCATTTTCCTGTAGAATAATTTCAACGGTAGTACACCACGATGAAGCATTTGCGCCGGACTTGTCTGGGTTGAATTTGGGTAGTTGGACCGACTTACTCTGCACTGTGTTTGGTGCCGTGTTTGTAGGGCCCGAACCAGTTCAATTAAATTTTTATTTTGTAACTCCATTATGGTCTTCCATGAGGCATCTACTGTTGAAGGTAGAGGGCCAGATCCCACTTCTGGATTTATATTCGTCGAAATAATGTTAGTTGTTTGTTTAACTTTATTCACGTTGCCGTCGTCGCGTTTCTTGTCACTTTTCATTTTTATTAAATTGTGGAGCAAGTGAGTTTCGATGTGTCGCGTGAGTTACCAAATTGAGGATCCGATATATTTAATGGTTTGGTTATAGGTGTATTTAAATATTTGGTTTAGGTAAATAATAAGACTTGTTTAATTCAACTTTAAAAGAAGACTGTTCATTTTATTTTCATATAAGTATTTCCCTACCTACACCCTAGCTGGATGACCGTAGGCAGAATGCCGACATAAACTTTTGTTTACATTGTTTATATTGATGTCTACATCCTGTTTGTTGCTGATGTTGCGACTTCTGGATGTTGCTCAAGATTCTTGTGTTGCAATTTATATTGCAGTTGTTCGTAAGAGCTTAATCGGGGGCATCTCGAGGAGAGTTGAGATGGTATGTATGGTTAATTGGTCTATCTCGTTGTACGTTATGTTTGTAACCTCGTACTTCACTCCATCGATGGTTACTGAACAATTGTTAAGTGTAATTATGGCTGACCCTTTGATTGTTCTTGGTCGGCTACATGACGGAATTATTGTCATGTTTTTGCATTAGTTATCAGAATGTGTTGTTCTTCAATCTGATACACATGCTCTTCTCCGCTGATGTCTCTGACATCACAAGGCGTTTTTTTATTCTCCAATAGATCCTTCAGGCAGTGGTAATAGAAATTGTCCTCTGCTTCTGTGTTGTCGCAAACAAACATATTATGGATACGTGGACATTCTTGCTTAAAATATCGTACATTGCCAGCTAGGTTATAAGTTATGTACTTTGGTAAGAATAACATTTTTGTTAAGTTAAACGGTAATGGGATAACATGAATAAATTTGTAAATGAATGGGTCAAAAATGGGAACTTTTATCTTAAGTATAACAATGTTTTCATTAATGTAGGTTTCTAAATCTAATATCCTATATAGATGTTCATCTGAGTTTAATGTTACATTTTGATCTGTAATTATTTTTTTTATTATTAACAATTCTATTTCATCTAATATAAATTTGGGTATGACATTCATTTTTGCAGTAATATGCTCTCAGCTATGTTATTTGTATGGTTATACATTAAATCAAGATTTACGTTAATTCTGGCTATATATTGTAGTAAATGGATTTCGTTAAGTTCTTGAGTTAGAGTTTTGAAAATATTATTTTTGTAGTTTTTTATGAACAAATTTATGCTTTCTAGTTCATTATTAATATGTTCTGTTATAGTTTTAAATCTTAATGCTATTTCTTTATTAATTGATAGTTGTTGATTTGTATTTTGTAACAAATAACTTTCATTTTCTTGTATTTGATTAAATTCTAGTTTTATTCTTTCCTGATCATTCGCATCCATATTGCCCGTAACAACTTTAATTCGGCTACCTAATCCGTTAATTATAACTCTTTTCGTACTTTCTTTTGGAATTAGCTTTTTCAATCTAATTCTTACTTAGCATAATTTGGCTTCGATTGCTTTAACTATTTTTTTTTTTAAACGTGTCTTGTTTAATTTGTGCTAGATTTAGTTCAAAGTCTTTTAAAAATTTTTGAAAATTTTTTAAATCTATTTTATGAATAAGATTTCTATGTGACTTAATAATTTTAGCGTTACCCATTTTGATCTGAAGGAGTTTGTCATTTTCGGTCAATGGTTGCACCTTCAGTATTTCTGCCTTAATTTGGGAATACCTGTGAAGTATTTACTTATTACTTTGTGTTCTTTTTCTGATTTTTGTCTTATGCATTTTTTGATTTTTGTGTGTGATTAGTGTAATTCCTTTATCTTGCAGAACTCGATGCTTAGAGAAACGCGATGTCAACTTAATTCTCCTATTTTCTTTCCTGAATACTATTTCATCTGGTTCTAAAGTTTTTGGGTTATTTCTGTTTTCGTTTGCTCTTTCTATTCTAATCTTTTTTGTATTTTCTATCTCTTGTCTGAGTTCTGGATAGATTATGTTTTGGAAGCTATTTAGTTTTTGTAAGCAATCGTGTTCGTTATTCAATGTGATTGTCTTGTCGAAAGTATGAGGTCTGCCGTAAAATATCTCGTATGGGGTATGTTTCAGAGTTGAGTGAATAGCGTTGTTATAGTAATTAAGGTTTCTGTTAATATATCATTGTGTTCGCACTCCAGTTTCTTGACTTTTCTTTCATTTAATATAATGCGATAGATTTCCGTTAGGGACGAATGAAGTCTTTCGACAGGGGAATTACTAGATGTTGTTGTACTGAAGTAACGGGGAATTTTATAACGTATTGTTCACAAAAATCTTTAAAAAGTTTACCTTGAAATTCTGCCCCTTGGTCGCAAACAATTTTTTGCGGAACACCAAAGAAGCATCGAAAAAATTTCTCATAGCCTTAACAATGTTTAATGTGTCTCTAGAAGATATTGTATATGCCATTGCGAATTTACTGAATTTGTCTATATTTGTCAGGATTGTGTTGTTGTTTATTGAATAAAGGTAATATGCAAAATTTGCATCGAACTTTTGTGGGTGTCTATCATATTTCAAGGTTTGACAGACATCGCATTCGTTAATTATTGAGGACACTTTGGATTTTAAATAGGGCGTGTAAAACATTATTTTTAGATCTCTCGTCTATTCCTCTATGGTTACTATTTATATGGTATTTCTTAATTTTTTGTTCAACATGATTTGCGTCTGTAATATCATCCAACATGCTTGTACATCGGATGATTTTATAGAGTTTTGTGGGAAGAAAGTATTCTGTAAGGCTTTGATTTATTATGACGAAAATATCGTTATTAGTATAAATTGCATGTGTTCTTCCCGGTTTCAGAATTTTCTGTAATAGTCGAGTAGTTTCCTCTTTATCGAAATGTGTTTTTGTAATTAATCTTCTAATTTTGTTTTTGAATGGGGTTGTTCTTATGAGCTTTGACTCGTTGCCTGTTTGAAATATTAACTGAAGATTGTTTATTTACTGTTACTATTGTATTAACTGGATCTACTGCTTGACTGTTGATATTTATTTCTGCTGGAATTCTACTGAGAGCATCAGCTACCACATTTTCAGAACCCTTTGTATATGTTATTTCGTAATCATACTCCAGTAACTGAAGTTTCCAACGGACTAGTTTGGAATTGGGTTCTTTGAAATTCATTATCCATTCATTCATCCATGTTAAGGGTCTATGGTCGGTGACTATTTTGAATCTTTGACCAAAAAGGTAGGGGCGGAATTGCTTAGTTGCTCAGATTATGGCAGGCATTTCTTTCTCGACTGTTGAATAGTTGAGTTCTGTATCTGTTAACGTACGGCTAGCAAAACATACAGGTTTTTCGTTATTTGGTGACCCTTGTGAAAGGACAGCTCCAATAGCGACGTTACTAGCGTCGGTGGTCAAAATAAATTGTTAAGAGAAATTTGGATATTGTAAAATTGGGTCATTGCAAAGGAGAGTTTTGCATGTTTCAAATGCAGAAATGAATTCTGTGCTGATTTTAAGAGTCTTTTTGCCTTTCAGCTGTTGTGTAAGTGGTTTGGTAATGGTAGCAAAATCTCTAAAAAATTTTTGATAATAGCCCAAAAGACCAAGAATGGATTTTATTTGTTTCCTCGTTTTAGGTAAAGGAAATTGTTTAATGGAGTTGATCTTATTGGGGTTTGTTTTAATTCCATTTTCTGTTACCACATGGCCTAGGTATTCTATTTTTTTTCTAAGGAATTCTGATTTATTTGGTTGTAGTTTAAGATTTGATTTGTCAATTTTCGAGAATACTGCCTCAAGGTCCCTAATGTGTTCTTGTAGTGAAGGGGAGAAAACAATAATGTCGTCTAAATAAATGAGACAACATTTACCGTTTAAATAGGCCAGAACATTGTCCATTATTCTTTGGAAAGTTGCTGGGGCATTAGTTAGCCCAAATGGCATTCTGACAAATTCGAAATGGCCTTCCGTTGTGGAAAACGCGGTCTTATTAATATGTTTAGGCTCCATTTCGATCTGATGGTAGCCGCTGGCTAAATCTAATGCAGTAAAATATTTTGCTCTGCCTATTTTGTCTAATACCTCGGTTATGTTTGGCATGGGATATTTATCTTTAACAGTTTTTTCATTTAATTTTCTATAATCGATGACCAACCTCCATTTCTTGACATTGGTGAGCTCCATGGAGAGTAGCTGTGTCTAATGATATTCTAGTAATTTTGAAATTTGTTTTTGAATTTCTTCTCTCTCTTTGATGCTTTACCTGAAAGGGTTGGTGTAGATTGGTATTTCATCTGTTGTATTTATTCTGTGTTTAATAATTTTGTGAAGGTGGGGGAACTACCTTCTTTATAGAAAAGGTTGGGAAATCTATGACACAAATCTATGAGCTGTTTCTTTTCTTCCTCATTCATATGGTCGGTATCTATTGGGATTGTCTGTGTCTGGTTCCTTGTTTTACTTTCTTCGTTAATTTTCATTATTAGTCCTGCTTGTAAAAAGTTACTCTTATCGCATTCTTCTACTGTTAAAGGTGTATCTATGCAAAAATTTTGTTGTTTATTGGAGAAGTTATTTACTTCCAAATAACTGAAATGACCTTCAGCCATGTAAAGGCCTCCCTAAATAAATAGGTTCTCTGTTAGGGTTGTAGGGTCGTACAAAAATATGCCTTCTTTGAGGTTAACCGGTACCTTAATTATTTCCTTTGAATTTTCTTCCACTGTATACAAGATGGAAATCAATCTATCTTCCATAATTAAGTCTATATTACTTGTTGGAAGTTGTAAAATCTTTTTAGGCAGGTTCACTACTGCCTTTATTCCTTTTAGGACATCTATTCCGATTAATCCGTCGAAGAAAGAATGGAAATTGAATAGAAGAAGCGAAAAAGCCGAATCGTTATTAAAATCTTTGAAAAGGGGGATCACACATTTTTTGTATAGCTGGTGTGAGTTTAGGACTGTGGTAATTGTGACCGGATTTTGAAGTTCTAATTGTTCCGGTATTTGTACATATTTTGGATTTATGAAAGAGAAGGTTGCGCCTGTGTCTATCAAAAATTTTAAATCTTTATAGGGGCCTATATGCAATTTGATATATGGCAACGGGGTGTTAGGGTCTCTATTTATTAAGTAACCTGTTTGGCCGTCGAGGCACTTGGTTGAAAATTTCCCTGCTCATCATAATTGTGTAGTTCACATTGTGGGTGATCAACATTATGGATTGCTCCTCTTTGTTGTGTGTTGTGTGAATAATTGTAATTTTTATACCTTTGCAAAAAAGGATATTAATTTTGATCAGAAGTTTGCAACGCATAGAAGGAAGCATCTCCGACTATATAAAGTATATGTCGGATTAGTAATAGCCGGAATAATATTACTTGCTAGGTGAACTTTATTCACGTTGCCGTCGTCGCGTTTCTTGTCACTTTCCATTTTTATCAAATTGTGGAGCAAGTGAGTTTCGATGTGTCGAGTGCCGAGTTCTGATTTTAATTGATTAATCCCTTTTTCTTCCTGCCATTTTATACCTTTTCCACGACCATACCGAACCACACACGGCGACAAATTTGTCGCCCGCTTTCACGACAAAGGGATTCTCTCAAAGAGAATAAACTAAGTGGCTGACGCAATAGTCCCCAGCTATTGCGTCATGCTTTTCTGTGCATGTCACAACATGATCTTCTCAACACTTGTAAAAATCCATTTACTTGTACAATTCATTACAACGACTTACAACTAAGCATGCGCAGCAACACACACACTCACATACTGACATTACCACGTCCTCGTGAAATCTTTTATTTTAACAATTTTATCTTTGTAGACACAAATAACTTATATTCTTATAACTTATATTCGTCCATTCCAGTAAATTTTTCATGTACTTGGCTTAACCTTATTTTCTCACTTATTTTTATTACTTTTAACCATTCAATAATTGTTTAAAAACATTCCTCTTTTAACATTATTTACCTCTCGGTATTCAACATTAGAATAACATAATCAAATGCCCCACACGCCATGATCAAAACAAACATTCGTAAGTCTTGCACTTGTGCTTGCATTATGATACAATCGTCATTCAACATTACAGTTACACAATCATATGCGCCACACGCCATGATCAAAACATAAGTATGTTTTGCACTTGTGCTTGCATTATGATATAATTCAGTACTCTGCCACTTTCTTTGGCCAGCCGTACAACATCTTTTATCACCCTTGTGGTGTACTTTACTCTCTTTAATGACTTCAAAATTCTCAACATTTCCCTTTTTTGTTATACCTTTGCAAAAAAGGTATATTAATTTTGGTCAGAAGTTTGCAACGCATAGAAGGAAGCATGAGACATGTCCGTCTGTCCGTCCATCTGTCCGTCTGTCCGTCCGTCTGTCCGTCCGTATGAACACGAGGATCTCGGAGACTACAAAAGCTAGAGCAACCAAATTTGGTGTCAGCATTCGTGTAGTGTCTACGCAGATCAAGTTTGTTTCAAATTTTTGCCACGCCCACTTCCACCCCCGCAATTTAGGAAAAACGTATAACTAGACTAAATTTAAAGGTAGCGTATTCTTATGCGGCACACCCAATAATATGACCAAAAGGTAACTGCTGGCCAAATTTCGTTAAAATCGGACAAGAAATATCGGAGATATATCTATGTACAATTTGTACTGAAATGCCCACTGCGACATTGCATAGTAAGTGTGAGCGAGATAGCATGCGTTCGTTGTTGCCGCTTGTGAGGAGAATTTTAGTTTGAATTAATGCCAAATTTGAAGGAGTTTGATTTAATACAGTTACTCTACTTGGTACAGGGTATACTCAAAGTCGGCAAGGACGACTTGCTTGCTTCATTTTTTTTACCGTCTTAACAGTCTGCAACTGTTTCACAATCACAACAATATTATTATAATCATCACACACATTCAGCCCCTCAGGCACTTGCCCTACTGGCAATCTTCATGCTCACATTTGTGTTTTCGTTAATTGGTTAAGGACCTTAAAGTGTACCAGTAACCGTCCAAGATATCTATTATTTCAGAAGGCCCCTTAAACTTTGAACTCAATTTGGTTTGATGAAACAATAATATCAAAACCCTGATTTAGTATTTCCCGGTTAATGACAATATTGTTTTCACTGTGATTCATTATTATTAAAACTAATTTCAATTCAATTGCCATCATTTTTTGCGTTACTTAATATTTGTACAGTACTGCAAATTCCACAACTTACTATGCCCTTAAGCATAACAACATTATTAAATATCTTACCAGAACATTTTGCACTTAGCTTTTCTTTCATCAACAAACATTCGGCTCCAAAATCGAAGGTACCTTCAAAAATTTGTCCTCTTGTTCATGTAGTCCTTTGGTACTGCAACACTGCACTGTTCCACTCGCTTTTCTTGGTTGAAAGTCTTGTTCATATTAGCTTCCTTCTTCGGGCATTGAGTAGATATGTGACCCATTTCTCCGCATTTGTAGCATGTTACGCTTGATGTTTCACGATGATAACCTTCTTGTCTGCCACGTCAGTCATTACTACTCGCAGGAAGATTTGGTTTCTTCCAGAGTCTGCATTCAATCATTTTATGTCCCAATTTGCCGCCAAAGTGACACTCTATCGATGATTGCTTTTGCCTTTTTAGGAAAAGTTTCAGGTTGCTGCTCCATAAAGCCACTTTTCCTTTTATTAAAAGTAAATGCTTTAAATTCGGATTGCAACTCGCCTCTTGTTTTAACAATTGACGTGAAAGTTAAACGCTATAATCGGTTATCGAAACTTGCTAGCAACGCAAGAGTGACAGACACAGCAATCTCTTCAACTTCCTTTTGACGCCATTTTGTCGCCAATTCGGTAACCCTGCGGCTTGCATGGACTGCAAGGCACTCACCATCAGTCGGTCGAATTGACGACATGTTGAGAAACATCGCGGTTGGTGTTTCCACAGTGTCAAAGTGCTGTATAAAAGTTCTTTAAACTCTGGCCAAGTAATTTTAGCGTAGCACACTTGCGAAAGCCATTGAGATGCACTTCCCTCTAATGCTGAGCTTAAAACCACGACCAGCGCACTGCCCTTTAATGCATTTTCCTGTAGAATAATTTCAACGGTAGTACACCACGATGAAGCATTTGCGCCGGACTTGTCTGGGTTGAATTTGGGTAGTTGGACCGACTTACTCTGCACTGTGTTTGGTGCCGTGTTTGTAGGGCCCGAACCAGTTCAATTAAATTTTTATTTTGTAACTCCATTATGGTCTTCCAGGAGGCATCTACTGTTGAAGGTAGAGGGCCAGATCCCACTTCTGATGTCTGTTTCTTATAATTCGACCGACTGATGGTGAGTGCCTTGCAGTCCATGCATCGTAAATTGTAATTAATCAAAGTGAGAAATACTATTTATTATTTTGAGACTATGCAATTTTGTCGCGATTCACTTTCACTTTTGTTGAGTAACGGAACGGTTATTTATGGTTATTGAACTTTTGCGCTATATCTGGGAAAACTCGCTGAATTTTGAGTCTGTAATGTGACAGAAATCTGTAAGTAATGTGATGAATACGGTCGAGGTGTATGAGTCTGACGAAAATCACCTGACAACAGAATCATGGCCTCACCGAAAATATTTTGGTTGTCACGAAGAAAAATGCTGTTTTGAGGATTATCCCGGCAATTATTCGAATTTTTCTCACCTTTTACACCTTCCCTAGACCTCCTCGAATAATTCAAGACCAAGAATAGATAAATCCGTTCAGCCGTTCTCGAGTTTTGGCGAGTCTTACGAACAGCAACTTATTTTTATATATACCTATAGAGATAGAGATAAATGCCTTTTTCTTTTTATACCTTTGCAAAAAAGGTATAATAATTTTGGTCAGAAGTTTGCAACGCATAGAAGGAAGCATCTCCGACTATATAATATAATCTCCGAATATATCTGTCCGTCCGTCCGTCTGTCTGGATCAACGGAATCTCCTCCGAGACCCTTGAAGCTACAGAGCTGAAAGTTTGCACCTAGGCTTCTTTTTGCTGCAGGCATTGTATATCTCGGAATCATTCCGACCGGATGACTATATCATATAGCTCCCATAGGAATGATGGGTCATGAATATGCTTTAACCTCAATAACTTTGTTGGTTTTCAACGAAATATAACGAAAGCCGTTATTTCTGAGTTTTTTTTTGGAGCCACGGGCATGATTAGTTTTATATACTTTCTTATAATTCTGGTAATTTATGTGCAATTGATAAGAACAGTTTGCAAAGGTATCCGAACTTCGGCGTGGCCGAAGTTAACCCATCCTTCTAGTTTATATTGTGTTGGTTAAAGTCGTTTTCTCTTGACATGATTGCCAAATTGTTTCTATTATTTTGATTCAATGAGCATCATTTCTGTTGTCCATTCTTGGCATTATTGCCAGATTGTTCTTATTATTTCTTCTTGAGTTAAAATCGTTTCTGTGGTACCTATTTGTGAATCGTCTGTCCGAGTCGTTATTATTGTCGAAACGCCGATATCTAGCGTTTTGAGTTCCGTATGAATTTTTGTCTTTGTGTTTGTTTCCTCTTATTGTCTTGGGAAAAGTAAATTTCTCTTTCTTTAAGGGCCCAATCCAGAGCCTGTCTAAGATTGTTAGGTCTCATGGATCTGACTGCCGTCCCTAAGGGACCCCTAATTCCGGATAGGAACGAATTGAGACAGATATCTGCGAATAGGTCTTTCTTTGTTTTAATTAGAAGGGGTTCGGTTTCCCTTGTTTCTGTCAATCTGAATAGTGCTAGTTTGATTTCGCAGACTTTTTCGTATATGCAGCGATTTTAAAACTCTATTGTCATACCGTGTTGTGTGTTTCTGAACACGTCTACACTGCCGCCAACTTTTCTGTCGCACAGACGTCGAACTCGAACCGCAGCACGTTTGACGTGGACTCATACCACACACAAACATTTTGATATATTTTCTTTTGTCGCATGATTATTAATATTATTGTATGAATTTGTAATTGATTTCGTTTAAATGTTTTTTTTTATTTAAAATATCACTTTTTAGCGATGAAATTTGGAAAGATTTTTTTTATCAACTAGAGACCCGGCAGACTTCGTACTGCCTCACCCACTGTTAAAATTCAGTTTGTTAATTAATTTAAAGCTTTCTCATAAACTATATTTTTAGTTTTGTTTTGTGGTGCGTAAATAAACAAAGAAGACGGTTTTCCGACGCGCGAACACGCGACGTATAATTGTCCATGCGCGAAACAGGAAAACTCCAAGTTGATTCCACAAACTTCTAACGTCGTTGACCATTTTCTAAATGGACTGCCAAATGGTTTACTGTAGGGTGTCTTTCATGGATCGCAAATAAAAAGATACGCCAAATAGCTTCGTTACTACTTACATAGCGACCCATCTGGTTACACTGAAGACAGCCATATCACTACCTTTATTAACATATTTACATATGTACTTTTTCGACTTCACAGAATTACAATATTCCACATTGATGTGAGTCTCAACAGCTTTGGACAATATTGGCGAGTATGGCACAATCCAACGATAGTCTACATCAACATTTTGTCCTCTTATATTCACAACTACCGATCGCCCACAGTCCGCAACTGATCGCCGACGATACAATGGGTATCCATCATTTCCCGTTATGGTTTCAGCAAGCAGGTCTCTTGGGTATCGCTTGGAACACCTACCGTCGACCATACAGGGTGAATTGTAGTTGAAATGTCCGAAAGGTCCATGTATCATGTGTTTGGTAACTATTGCATACAATTTTGGGTCAACTATTTCATCTGGAATTTCAGCTGAAATTATGGAATCAATCTCATCTGGCCTTATTTTGTCCACTAACCAGACTAAAATGTGCGCATGTGGGAATCCACGCTTTTGCCATTCTACAGAGTACATCCAACAACGGACTTGGCCATACACACACAATGCTTTATTAAGAAATTCATGAGATTTTAATTTTTGTTTAAAAACTCTGGCAGTTAAGTCATGTCTATCAACTGTTTGACTATGTAGTAATTCCTTCTCGATTTCGGACCATTTTGGGTTACATGTGAGTGTAACAAATAAGTCTGGGCGGCCATAATGCCTAACACATAGAATCCTGAGCATATTCATGCATGTGGCGTGGGCTTCCTATATAAGTAGCTGGCAAAATTGTCATTCTTCCTACATTATTCACATTGCCATCAGCATTTATAGCATCGCGGAGATGGATGTATTCTTCTGACCGTAGTCATCGTTAATTCAAACGGATGTATGCCAATCGTTCAGACTCAATTTTGACATACATGTCAACTGCAAACTGATGAAAAAGTCGTTGAAACATCAAAATATGATTTACTTCACCTTGACAGATCATGAGTCTGTATGAATAGAAATTCATATTCATCAGCACCTGCAATCAAAAGTGATAAATGTTTAAATTGTTACTTAGATGAATATTATTTAATCTTGTTGAATTCATTTACCTGTTACTTGATTTACCATTTTGATATTAAAATGGTATCCATCTTCCCCCTGCCAGAAGATCAAAGGATATTCTAGTGCATCATAACTCCTGTGTGTTTCAGATACACGTTTTAAATCACTATTCCGACGATGAAGCACAATATCTCTAGATTGTAAATTTTCTCTTACAATGACATCAGCCACTTCATCAATGGTAGCTGAATTGAACCTCCTTGTGTGTTCACCGGCAGGTGTTTTGTCAGCTCGAATAGTAATATTATTTCTATCAGATGGCATCCGATCCAATGCTATTTTGAACATGTTTACTAAATTGTTATACTGATAAAGAAACATTTGTAATTGTTGGACAATGGTTCTCTTCACTGTTGGATTGTGAGCACAACGATTATTAATTTCCGCATCTGAATTGTCTATAAAATAAATTTGTAAAAATTGATGATCTCCATCAGGTAGTGGTAACAGAGTTCCCAGTAAGTGATAAATTTGTCCTTGTATCTGTTATTTTTAAAAATTAGTCCATTAATTACTTTAAACTTATATATAATACCTTGAAAGTAAGCATGAAATTGTTTTGTATAATATGTGTAGCACCAAATGATGTCATCTGGAAACAGTTGTTATATTTCTGAATGTTGGTCAAGAAGTGCTTAGAATCATTTCCAATCCCAGAAACTAAAGAGCGTAAAGGATCTGGTGGTGGGACCAATTGTGGTAATTTTACTTTGCCTTCAGCACAACATAATCCAGTAGATTCACCAGTGTATTTTAACGCCTTACAATATTTACAAATTGTTTTCATTTCCCCAATTGTTACCGAGCTGACGGCACAATAATCAATTGCCGGATCATAGTGGAATGCAGCTTGTTCAAGAATCACAGGAGCACTGCGTCTGGGGATTCGCTCAATTTCATTATGTCTAGCTTGCTGTTGTTGTGTTTGATGTGCACGAAATCGTTGCATTCTAAGCATATCTCCTACATTGTCACTCACAGAAGAACGCAATTCTGACGTGCGGTTAACACGTGAGGTAGCTCTTCGTACATTTGATTGACTACGACGACCTGTCAGGTCAGGTCAGGTCAAAGTGAGAAATACTATGTATTTTGAGACTATGCAATTTTGTGTCGATTCACTTTCACTTTTGTTGAGTAACGGAACGGTTATTTATGGTTATTGAACTTTTGCGCTATATCTGGGAAAACTCGCTGAATTTTGAGTCTGTGATGTGACAGAAATCTGTAAGTAATGTGATGAATACGGTCGAGGTGTAAGAGTCTGACGAAAATCACCTGACAACAGAATCATGGCCTCACCGAAAATATTTTGGTTGTCACGAAGAAAAATGCTGTTTTGAGGATTATCCCGGCAATTATTCGAATTTTTCTCACCTTTTACACCTTCCCTAGACCTTCAAGACCAAGAATAGATAAATCCGTTCAGCCGTTCTCGAGTTTTAGCGAGTCTTACGAACAGCAACTTATTTCTATATATATAGAGATAGAGATAAATGCCTTTTTCTTTTTATACCTTTGCAAAAAAGGTATAATAATTTTGGTCAGAAGTTTGCAACGCATAGAAGGAAGCATCTCCGACTATATAATATAATCTCCGAATATATCTGTCCGTCCGTCCGTCTGTCTGGATCAACGGAATCTCCTCCGAGACCCTTGAAGCTACAGAGCTGAAAGTTTGCACCTAGGCTTCTTTTTGCTGCAGGCATTGTATATCTCGGAATCATTCCGATCGGATGACTGTATCATATAGCTCCCATAGGAATGATGGGTCATGAATATGCTTTAACCTCAATAACTTTGTTGGTTTTCAACGAAATATAACGAAAGCCGGTATTTCTGAGTTTTTTTTGGAGCCACGGGCATGATTAGTTTTATATACTTTCTTATAATTCTGGTAATTTATGTGCAATTGATAAGAACAGTTTGCAAAGGTATCCGAACTTCGGCGTGGCCGAAGTTAACCCATCCTTCTAGTTTATATTGTGTTGGTTAAAGTCGTTTTCTCTTGACATGATTGCCAAATTGTTTCTATTATTTTGATTTCAATGAGCATCATTTCTGTTGTCCATTCTTGGCATTATTGCCAGATGTTCTTGGTTAACGTTGTGGCCTTGTGCGTCGTGTATTTTTCAATTCTAGGTTTTGTATTCCATATGAATTTTTGTCTTTGTGTTTGTTTCCTCTTATTGTCTTGGGAAAAGTAAATTTCTCTTTCTTTAAGGGCCCAATCCAGAGCCTGTCTAAGATTGTTAGGTCTCATGGATCTGACTGCCGTCCCTAAGGGACCCCTAATTCCGGATAGGAACGAATTGAGACAGATATCTGCGAATAGGTCTTTCTTTGTTTTAATTAGAAGGGGTTCGGTTTCCCTTGTTTCTGTCAATCTGAATAGTGCTAGTTTGATTTCGCAGACTTTTTCGTATATGCAGCGATTTTAAAACTGTATTGTCATACGTGTTGTGTGTTTCTGAACACGTCTACACTGCCGCCAACTTTTCTGACGCACAGACGTCGAACTCGAACCGCAGCACGTTTGACGTGGACTCATACCACACACAAACATTTTGATATATTTTCTTTTGTCGCATGATTATTAATATTATTGTATGAATTTGTAATTGATTTCGTTTAAATGTTTTTTTTTTATTTAAAATATCACTTTTTAGCGATGAAATTTGGAAAGATTTTTTTATCAACTAGAGACCCGGCAGACTTCGTACTGCCTCACCCACTGTTAAAATTCAGTTTGTTAATTAATTTAAAGCTTTCTCATAAACTATATTTTTAGTTTTGTTTTGTGGTGCGTAAATAAACAAAGAAGACGGTTTTCCGACGCGCGAACACGCGACGTATAATTGTCCATGCGCGAAACAGGAAAACTCCAAGTTGATTCCACAAACTTCTAACGTCGTTGACCATTTTCTAAATGGACTGCCAAATGGTTTACTGTAGGGTGTCTTTCATGGATCGCAAATAAAAAGATACGCCAAATAGCTTCGTTACTACTTACATAGCGACCCATCTGGTTACACTGAAGACAGCCATATCACTACCTTTATTAACATATTTACATATGTACTTTTTCGACTTCACAGAATTACAATATTCCACATTGATGTGAGTCTCAACAGCTTTGGACAATATTGGCGAGTATGGCACAATCCAACGATAGTCTACATCAACATTTTGTCCTCTTATCTTCACAACTACCGATCGCCTACAGTCCGCAACTGATCGCCGACGATACAATGGGTATCCATCATTTCCCGTTATGGTTTCAGCAAGCAGGTCTCTTGGGTATCGCTTGGAACACCTACCGTCGACCATACAGGGTAAATTGTAGTTGAAATGTCCGAAAGGTCCATGTATCATGTGTTTGGTAACTATTGCATACAATTTTGGGTCAACTATTTCATCTGGAATTTCAGCTGAAATTATGGAATCAATCTCATCTGGCCTTATTTTGTCCACTAACCAGACTAAAATGTGCGCGTGTGGCAATCCATGCTTTTACCATTCTACAGAGTACATCCAACAACGGACTTGGCCATACACACAATGCTTTATTAAGAAATTCATGAGATTTTAATTTTTGTTTAAAAACTCTGGGAGTTATGTCATGTCTATCAAGTGGTATTTCGGACCATTTTGGGTTACATGTGAATGTAACAAATAAGTCTGGGCGGCCATAATGCCTAACATATGACATAGCATCCTGAGCATATTCATGCATGTGGCGTGGGCTTCCTATATAAGTAGCTGGCAAAATTGTCATTCTTCCTACATTATTCACATTGCCATCAGCATTTATACCATCGCGGAGATGGATGTATTCTTCTGACCGTAGTCATCGTTAATTCAAACGGATGTATGCCAATCGTTCAGACTCAATTTTGACATACATGTCAACTGCAAACTGATGAAAAAGCCGTTGAAACATCAAAATATGATTTACTTCACCTTGACGGATCATGAGTCTGTATGAATAGAAATTCATAGCACTAACTTTTTTGTTGGTTTCAGCACCTGCAATCAAAAATGATAAATGTTTAAATTGTTACTTAGATGAGTATTATTTAATCTTGTTGAATTCATTTACCTGTTACTTGATTTACCATTTTGATATTAAAATGGTATCCATCTTCCCCCTGCCAGAAGATCAAAGGATATTCTAGTGCATCATAACTCCTGTGTGTTTCAGATACACGTTTTAAATCACTATTCCGACGATGAAGCACAATATCTCTATATTGTAAATTTTCTCCTACAATGACATCAGCCACTTCATCAATGGTAGCTGAATTGAACCTCCTTGTGTGTTCACCGGCAGGTGTTTTGTCAGCTCGAATAGTAATATTATTTCTATCAGATGGCATCCGATCCAATGCTATTTTGAACATGTTTACTAAATTGTTATACTGATGAAGAAACATTTGTAATTGTTGGACAATGGTTCTCTTCACTGTTGGATTGTGAGCACAACGATTATTAATTTCCGCATCTGAATTGTCTATAAAATAAATTTGTAAAAATTGATGATCTGCATCAGGTAGTGGTAACAGAGTTCCCAGTAAGTGATAAATTTGTCCTTGTATCTGTTATTTTTAAAAATTAGTCCATTAATTACTTTAAACTTATATATAATACCTTGAAAGTAAGCATGAAATTGTTTTGTATAATATGTGTAGCACCAAATGATGTCATCTGGAAACAGTTGTTATATTTCTGAATGTTGGTCAAGAAGTGCTTAGAATCATTTCCAATCCCAGAAACTAAAGAGCGTAAAGGATCTGGTGGTGGGACCAATTGTGGTAATTTTACTTTGCCTTCAGCACAACATAATCCAATAGATTCACCAGTGTATTTTAACGCCTTACAATATTTACAAATTGTTTTCATTTCCCCAATTGTTACCGAGCTGACGGCACAATAATCAATTGCCGGATCATAGTGGAATGCAGCTTGTTCAAGAATCACAGGAGCACTGCGTCTGCGGATTCGCTCAATTTCATTATGTCTAGCTTGCTGTTGTTGTGTTTGATGTGCACGAACTCGTTGCATTCTAAGCATATCTCCTACATTGTCACTCACAGAAGAACGCAATTCTGACGTGCGGTTAACACGTGAGGTAGCTCTTCGTACATTTGATTGACTACGACGACCTATGTCAGGTCAGGTCAGGTCAGGTCAAAGTGAGAAATACTATGTATTTTGAGACTATGCAATTTTGTGTCGATTCACTTTCACTTTTGTTGAGTAACGGAACGGTTATTTATGGTTATTGAACTTTTGCGCTATATCTGGGAAAACTCGCTGAATTTTGAGTCTGTGATGTGACAGAAATCTGTAAGTAATGTGATGAATACGGTCGAGGTGTAAGAGTCTGACGAAAATCACCTGACAACAGAAAATATTTTGGTTGTCACGAAGAAAAATGCTGTTTTGAGGATTTTCCCGGCAATTATTCGAATTTTTCTCACCTTTTACACCTTCCCTAGACCTCCACGAATAATTCAAGACCAAGAATAGATAAATCCGTTCAGCCGTTCTCGAGTTTTAGCGAGTCTTACGAACAGCAACTTATTTTTATATATATAGAGATAGAGATAAATGCATTTTGTTTTTATACCTTTGCAAAAAAGGTATATTAATTTTGGTCAGAAGTTTGCAACGCATAGAAGGAAGTATCTATATTCTTGATCAGCACAATGAGCTGAGTTCATTTAGCCCTGTCCGTCTGTCCTTCTGTCCGTATGTCCGTCTGTCTGTCCTTCTGTCCGTATGTCCGTCTGTCTGTCCGTCCGTCCGTCCGTCCGTCCGTCTATCTGGATCAACGCAATATCCTCCGAGACCCTTAAAGCTACAGAGCTGAAATTTTAGGCTTCTTTATGCTGCAGGCATTGTATATCTCGGAATCATCCTGATCGGATGACTATATCATATAGCTCCCATAGGAACGATCGGTCGTGAATAAGCGTTAACCTCAATAACTTTGTTGTTTTCCAACGAAATATTACGAATGCCGATATTTCTGAGTTTTATATACTTCTTAACATATGCACTAAGTTTCATCAAAATCGGTTGACTATATCATATAGCTCCCATAGGAACGATCGGTCAAAAAATTGGTTTTAGATGAAAATCTTGGTTATTTTAACAGCGATTCACTCGAAATTTGGTATATTTAAGTTTGGTATATATAAAAATGTGTCTGTTGAGTTTTAACAGCCGGCCGACTATATGATATAGCTCCTATAGAAACAATACGAACAACAAAAAAAAATGAAGCAAGCAAGTCGTCCCTGCCGACTTTGAGTATACCCTGTACCAAGTAGAGGAACTTTATTAATTCAAACTCCTTAAAATTTACCATCAGTTCAAACTAAAATTCTCCTCACAAGCGGCAGCAACGAACGCATGCTATCTCGCTCACACTTACTACGCAATGTCGCACCGGGCATTTCAGTGCAAATTTTACATAGGTATATCTTTGATATTTCTAGTCCGATTTTAACGAAATTTGGTCAGCTGATACCTTTTGGCCATATTATTGGGTGTGCCTAATAAAAATACGCTAGCTTGTTTATAACTCTAGTTATTTGTTTTTCCTAAATTGCGGGGGCGGAAATGGACGTGGCAAAAATTTGAAACAAACTTGATCTGCGTAGATACTACACGAATGCTGACACCAAATTTGGTTGCTCTAGCTCTTGTAGTCTTTGAGATCCACGTGTTCATACGGACGGACGGACAGACGGACAGACGGACGGACGGACAGACGGACATGTCTCAATCGACTCGGCTGTTGATGCTGATCAAGAATATATATACTTTGTGACAAATCACAAATTTTGGTATATTTTATATTAATATATATATACAAGCAAACCCTCCAAATCGATATGCCCTAATTACTAAAGGGGATTAGTTCAACATTAGGTTACAGTTTCTAACAAGAGAGCAATTGTTTTCTATTTCATCTTTAGGTCACAGTTTCTAGCAAGAGAGAGAGTAATGGTTTCAGTTTTGAACAAGAGAGCAATTATTTTTATTTCTTTTGTTTCTCTCTCCTTCGCATTGCAATAGCCAGCGACGCCGACGCACCGGCGGTACAGTCAGTGTCAGCATAGCTAAGCGAAGACGTTTGGTCACGTACACCAAAAGCTCGTAGGATAACGGTGAATCATCAGTAGCCAATCAAAACGCGCCACGCATTTCTGCAGCTGCGTCGAAAGCTTAAAATGTTAAAAACTAGGGCAAAGGCTAGAATTAAAAATGAGAGCAAGATCATTCAGTTGGTGACCATCGGCAAGTCAAGTTTGCAAAAGAAATAACAAGTAGTGAAAATCAAGGAAATTAAAGAAACAATAAAAGTGACAGTGAGACGAAATAAAGTGAAACCAAGTGAATACAAGACAAAAATCTAGCAAAGAATAAAAGAAAAAGAACAACGTACAGAGGAAAACATAGACAACACCAGATTGAAAAACCAATAAAAAGAAGTTATATTTACGAAGTCCCTAGTATGTCCCGAAACGGGTAAGTCGGCCTAAAGGCCACGATATCACCAATAGACATATATGTGAGCTAGAAATAATAAAGTTATGAATGAACATTGACCTTTGCCTTTTCTATTTTTCTTCTTGCCCCTATTCTTTCTCCTTGTCTTTAATTGCATGTAATGTCTTAATAATGTGTTAAGTGTTGTCTGAATAGGATATGTAGTGGTTCCATGGTACAGTTGGCAGTATGTCGACCAACAACCATTTCAGTGTCCGGGTAATACCCTAACTGAAATGGTGTTGGTTGTACATACGCCGACTTAGTGCCATTTAATATTATTCGACATCCGGGTAATACCCTAGTCGAAGCAATATTAAATGCGCATGAACATGGAACCACTGTAGTGTAGTTTAGTGTGTAGCTAGTACAGTGGTCGTGATGTCATTTGGCTGGTATTTCGGTGTCCGGGTAATACCCTAACTGAAATATTACCAAATGTACATCCGATCACTTAGTGTCATTTAATATTGATTTCGGTGTCCGGGTAATACCCTAACCGAAATCGTATTAAATGTACATGCCGTTGCATGTATGTTATATTGTCAAAGTGTGTTCCATGGTACAGTTGGCAACATGTCTACCAGCAACCATTTCAGTGTCCGGGTAATACCCTAACTGAAATGGTGTTGGTTGTACATGTGCCGACTTAGTGCCATTTAATATTATTCGACATCCGGGTAATACCCTAGTCGAAGCAATATTAAATGCACATGAACATGGAACCACTGTAATGTAGTTTTTATGTAGCACAGTAGTCATGATACCATTTGTTTAGCATTTCAGTGTCCGGGTAATACCCTAACTGAAATGTTAACAACTGTGTATCTGACTGCTTAGTGTCATTTAATATTTATTTCGGTGTCCGGGTAATACCCTAACCGAAATGATATTAAAGGTACATGCCATAGTATGTGTGTATATCTTCTCCCCTGTACTGTGTTCACCGTCTTTAACATTAATTGTTTAACTTTGTGTCTTTTTGTTATGTCAAATAAATAATTATTCCCCACATTTGTCTATGTTAATTTAAAGTCCAGAGGTTTCGAGATTTACTTATAAATTTTCTGTAAGTAAAGGCCTTGGATAGAGTGAGATTTGTACCCAGGCTGAGAAACTTCCTTACAGATGGCGCCCGAGCAGGGACCTCGAGAAAGATTTTAAATTAATTAGGCTAGCTTAGTGTAGGGATTAATTTTGTGGATTAAAGCCCCACCATATTTTTTTGGCCTTCTCATATTGTTCATATCATTTTGAAAAAATTATTGCTACCCTATAATATCGAAAAAAATTAACCAATTATATTATATTATAATATGATCGCATTATATTATATCATTTAATTATAGACACATGTAAAATATATTTTTGGGGATTTTCTTTATTGGTGCAATATATATATGACGAAAAAAAATTTTTTTATAAATAATTCAATTTTTGCCAAGGGTAACGGTAGGACTACCTTAGAGTCATCGACAGAGTCTCAGCGACAGAGTCACGACAGAATTTAGTGGAACCAAAACCACGTGGCAGAAATACATATGGATGTATTTTTATTTTTTTTTATAATCGACAGAGCTAAACAGGGTATCAGCAGAGTCACCATAAAAAAAAAAAAAATTTATATATGTATATATTTGAGTTTTTATAAGAACAAAAGAGAGAAGCGAGTATAGAAAATCCAACAGGCAAACGGTAGAACTTTTAAAAAGTCATCGACAGAGTCCCGGCGACAGAGTCACGACAGAATTCAGTAGAACCAAAACCACGTGGAATTTTATTTTTTTTTTATATATCGACAGAGCTAAACAGGGTATTAGCAGAGTCACCATGAGAAAAAAATATATATGCAACGGAATTTCTATACAAGCAAAAGAGACAAGCAAGCATAGAAAATTTCACAAATGAACGGTAGAACTATTTTAAAGTCATCGACAGAGTCCCGGCGACAGAGTCACGACATAATTCAGTAGAACCAAAACCACGTGGAATTTTATTTTTTTTTTATATATCGACAGAGCTAAACAGGGTATCAGCAGAGTCACCAAAAGAAAAAAAAAAAAAATATGCAACGGAATTTTTATAAGAATATTAGAAACATAAGCAAAATTTGCACAAAGTAACGGTAGAACTATTTTACAGTCATCGACAGAGTCTCAGCGACAGAGTCACGACAGAATACAGTAGAACCAAAACCACGTGGAATTATTTTTCTTTTACAATCGACAGAGCTACAGCAGTAGAGTCACCATAGAGAAAAAAAAAATAATATACATATGTACAACAGAGTCTAAGTACAAGAAAAGAAAGGCAGAGCAGAAGGGTCCGACGATAAAATTATGGTACCCACGCATCCTGAGAGGGAGTCAATATTCAACCGTCGGAGAGTCAACGTCGAACCATCAAGGAGTCAACATCGAACCATCAAGGAGTCTACATCCAGCAGCCAAGGACTACAGCCGTCTAAAATTCCAAGGATAACAGGACTCTAAGCTACCAGCATACCAAGGACCCAGCCAGTGAATATCCTTGTCAAGGACAACAGTATTCAAGATTTACTAGCATACAAAGGAATCAACAGTGAACATCCTGTTCGAAGGATAGCAACAGCCTGAGTTACAAGGAATATAAGCGCAGCCTACACTAAGCAATCAAGAATACAACGAAGAAACCAAGACCCACAACCAGAGAAACAACGTCAACCACAAGGATATTATATTAAACAGGATATCAGAAGAAAATATTTGGGACCAGTGGAAAAAAAAAAAAATTTATTTAACCCAGCAAGGATAAATCAAAAAAAAAAAAAAAAAAAAAAAAATAAACTAAAAAAAAAAAAAAAAATAAATAATTAACTCAGCAAAAGGAAAAAAAAATCTAATTTAAAATAAATAAAACAAAATAAATAAATTTCCATTGGTAATAATTATAATCTACCAACCATAAAGGATACAAGAGCAATAGCAACAGTCAAGCTAAACAGAAGTCATCAGTGCAAACATGGGAGTAAAATGGATCAGCTACAGACGCAAGAACGAATTGGAAAGTTTCTTCACCGAGTTCGGTCTACCTTCAGGTGGAACTGTAGAGGAGATGCGCAGTCGGTTTGCTAACTTCGCATCTCGGGAGGATCATCTACCAAAAGTACTCGCCCGCTTAACCGAACTGGAAACTCAATATGGACAAGCAGCTGCCAACGACCGCACACTAGATGTGAAGCCACGCTCACGATCTACCTCCCCTGCCCGGCTGGTCGACGAAGACCCAAAGGATACAGAGGTAGATGCAGCCCGCAATCATCTAATTCCGACACTGCCACTGGTGTCCAATACCCATTCGACAAGCGGAAGGATGGTGGCAGACCTGCGACCTGCTGGAGGCCAACTGGACAACATTTAAGCATGGATTCCTAGACTTCTTCTTACCGCCAAGATATTTTGAACGACTCGAGGATGCCATCCGGACCCGACGCCAAAAGGCCGGAGAACCATTCAAGCAATACTTAGTCGAGCTGCGCCTAATGATGAAAAGAGCCAACTACTCTTCGACCCAAGAACTAGAGAGAATATATGACAACCTGCACCCGGAGTATCAGCTATATACAAGACGCATCGATTTCAAGGATCTAGCAGAGCTGACTAAGCTGGTTGTGAACTTTGAAATTATTCAAAGTGAGAACAACTATTCTCATCCCGAGACTGGATTTAGACGCCCACCAAACGCCGTTTTCCCAAGGTCAACTAGTTCATACACCGGAGGAAACAGATTTCACAATCCTGAGATGATGCAAGATACAAGGAAAACTAATACGTTGGAGAATGACAACATGATTCCAAAGGTCTACCAATTATCTGACGTCCCCATTGATCTACGTCGAGCCTGCCGCCGATGTAGTGAGGCTGGCCACTTCGCCAGGAATTGTACTAAACCCCGTGTAATCTTCTGCTGGGAGTGTGGTCAACGAGGTCGGCGTACGATCGAATGCTGTCGACAATCGGGAAACGACGGGCGCCTTCCTTTGAACGGGGATCAGACGAAAGCCGCGCTCAACCAACCCCATCTCTAGATATCCTCAGATTCGAAAAGGGTCGCATCATAGCGCGTATAAGCGTTAACCATACCCTAGTGGATGCGACAATCGATACAGGCGCCACCAGAAGCTTCATCAGTGAACACTTAGCTCAGCAACTGGGATCCGCCGATGACTGGAGAAATGTACGAACCGTGATTCACCTGGCCGATAGTTCACAGATGGAAGTTACACGAGCCCTACGCCTAGAAGTGGCTTTAGGAGTCAAGCCTGTACTCCTAACTCTACTTGTATTACCAAATATCATGGATCAACTCATCTTAGGAACAGATTTTCTAAAAGGGATTGGAGCTACCATTCACTGTGGAGAAAATTATATACAACTCAAGTCACCAACAGTGCATTGGAAGGAGCCTATCTCTCATTCGATCATCGTCAACACTCCCGACGAAAGTCCTACGAAGCTCATAGCCGGACATCCCACTCAGACACAGGAGAACAACTCTCAAGCATCCTCACCGAAGTTACCCAAGCACAGCCACAGCCCTTACGTCCAAGTCTTACCCTCACCACAGGAAGATGCTATCAGGAGAAACCCTTTCAGAAGCCCCACCGAGAAACCAATGCAACGAGAACCAGCCTCGCCAGTTTTAGGCCAACTAGAAGTACCACAGGATCGCAACGAAGTTTTAACGCTTATACCCAACGAAGACAAGAACACAGAAGACCAAGTTATCTCCAGTTTCCTAGCGACAGAGTTACCAAAGTTCGAAACGCTACAAGGAATATCTCACATTGCAGAACACGTCATCACGATGAAAGACGATCGACCAATCAAGCAACGTTATTACTCAAGAAACCCAGCTCAGCAACAAATAATCAACGACACAGTGGATCAACTACTCAAAGAAAATCAGATCGAGCCCTCCAAAAGCCCACACAGCGCGCCTATTGTTCTCGTGGGAAAGAAGACAGGGGATACTCGCATGTGCATCGACTTTAGACAGCTCAACGCTCAGTCTATACGGGATGCATACCCGCTGCCAAGAATCAATCATATCCTGGAGAGACTTAGAGATGCCAAGTATATTTCAACCTTGGATCTCAAAAGTGGTTATTGGCAGATCCCTCTGGCCAAGAATAGCCGTGAATGCACCGCATTCACTGTTCCAGGACGAGGCTTATTTCACTGGAAGGTCATGCCTTTCGGCCTACACTCCGCTTCGGCTACTTTTCAGCGAGCACTCGACAGCGTAATCGGACCCGAGATGGAACCTCACGCCTTCGCCTATCTCGACGATATCATCGTCATAGGGCGAACTCTGGAAGAACATATGGCCCACCTTCAAGAAGTCTTTCGACGTCTAAGAGCAGCCAACTTAAGAATCAACCAAGCGAAGTGCAAGTTTTTTAGACGACGTCTTCAGTTCCGAGCATGGTATACATACGGATCCCGAGAAGATAGCAGCAGTAAAAGAATTATCACCGCCCACCAATGTGCGTCAACTTCGCCGATGTCTAGGCATCGCTTCATGGTACCGCAGATTTGTCTCAGACTTCGCCAGTGTGGTCCAACCGATGACTTCACTACTCAAGAAGAACACCAAATGGCACTGGGATACAAAGCAGCAACAATCATTCGAAGAACTAAAAACCAGGTTAACCTCAGCACCCGTCTTGGCTTGTCCCGATTTTCAGGAAAAATTCTCATTACAAACAGACGCCAGCGCCTATGGACTCGGAGCGGTCCTCACTCAACGATTGGAAGGAGCAGAACGAGTCATCGCTTATGCTAGCAGGAGATTACTACCAGCCGAAGAAAATTACTCTGCCACGGAAAAGGAATGCCTTGCCATAGTTTGGGCAATCAGGAAAATGCGCGGATACCTAGAAGGATATCGTTTCGATGTGGTAACAGACCATCTAGCATTAAAATGGTTGAACTCCATCGACAATCCTACTGGACGAATTGCCCGCTGGGCACTGGAGTTACAGCAGTTCGAGTTTGACATTCACTATCGCCGAGGAAAACTAAACGTTGTTGCCGATGCCCTCTCCCGGCAACCTCTAGCAGTACTACAAATAGCACAGGATACTATGCCTCAACGCAACTGGTGGACGACGCTGAAAAACCAATTGGAAAAACACCCCGAACAGATGCCAGACTATTTGTACGAAGGAAATCAAATTTATCGCAGGATGAATCATCACCCAGATGACGAAGACCCAATACCTTGAAAACTTTGCGTGGCCAAAGACTATAGGAAACGAGTTCTACGCGAGTGCCATGACGACCCTACAGCAGGCCATCTAGGAATACGAAAGACGACTCTACGGGTAGCTCAACGCTACTATTGGCCTGGTTATTTTCGAGATGTTAATCATCATGTGAGGAATTGCCTCCCATGCCAGAAGTACAAGGTGGAACAAAATAAGCCGGCCGGAAAAATGCTTACGAGGCAAGTAAAAGAACCTTTTAACCTCGTCTCAGCAGACTTTGTAGGTCCACTTCCACGATCAAAGCAAGGCCACACGATGTTACTAGTCTTCTTGGATAACTATAGCAGATGGATCGAGCTAGTGCCACTCCGAAAAGCCACAGCAGCGACATTACAAAAAGCATTTCGGGAAAGAATCATCAGCCGATTTGGAGCCCCACACTCATTAGTATGTGACAACGGAACTCAGTTTACCAGCAAGGACTTCAAAGCATTTTGCGAAAACTCCGGGATAGAATTACAATATACCGCGCCCTACACTCCACGCCAAAATCCAACGGAACGTGCAAACCGCACAGTCAAGACGATCATAGCCCAGTATCTCGAATCAGGTCAGTCTACGTGGGACCAGCTACTACCGGAAATTACATTGGCCATCAACTCAAGCATATCAGACACGACAGGATACAGCCCAGCATTTCTCGTGCTTGGCAAAGAACCGCGCCTACCAGGTGCCCTATATGACGCCGTCACTCCTGGAACAGGATCTACACCTTGGTCCCCAGAAAGCAGAATCAAACGAATGGTCGACGTTCATAAACTAGCACAAGGAAACATTCAGAAGGCGTCTCAGGATCAGAGCCGCTACTACAATCTTAGACACAGAGCTTGGCGACCCACCATCGGGTCACTCGTCCTGCTACGAAGACATTACCTATCCAAAGCCTCCGAGGGATTTGCTGCCAAGTTGGCACCGAAGTTCGAAGGCCCTTTCAAGGTAAAATTCTTTATTTCTAGGAACATCGTCCGACTCCAGGATGCTCACGGAAGGTCCTGTCGCACAGCCAGTGTCAGCGATCTAAAGCCATATCAACAAGCGAATCCAAGCCAAGAAGAAATCCTAGAAGACACAGAAGACAACCACAGAGCCGAGCCTTGCGAAGAGATTTCACAGGGGCCACTTGTTGGAGATTTCGATCTCCCAACGTCCCTGCCCTCCTAAAGGGGGATCTCTGTTCGTAAGACCAAACAGCAGACCACTACGTATATCTTACCTTAGTTATCTTAGTTATAATATTAGTTTTTAAGTTTATCACACGTTTGTAAATCACACTATTAGGCAGTCAAAGTTAGGTAGTTTGCAGTTTGTTCCTTTCAAAATCAGGCATATGAACTAATTCCCTTCATTAGAATGTTACCCTTTATATCAGTCCTTTCGGGGCTAACCTCTTCCTTGGAAGACATCGATGCCAATTTTGGAGAAATCACAATCTCGATCAACATTCCCCAGCGAGGATGTACCAACGCTAGACATATCAAGGAAATCCACGAATCCGAAGTAAGCAACGGTAGAAGGTCCACCGAATGACGATTCAGAGCAGGAAGATACCTTGGAAACTAAAGTACAGAATCCAGACACGTCCCTACCGTAACCAACCTTGCAAGTTCTGATACGAAGAAAACGGCCTAGCCTACCAAGTCTACATCTCAACTACCGGGAGAATAACCATCTCTTTTGCCTCCGTGAAGTAAGGAGGGAGTGTGACGAATCACAAATTTTTGTATTTTTTATATTAATATATATATACAAGCAAACCCTCCAAATCGATATGCCCTAATTACTAAAGGGGATTAGTTCAACATTAGGTTACAGTTTCTAACAAGAGAGCAATTGTTTTCTATTTCATCTTTAGGTCACAGTTTCTAGCAAGAGAGAGAGTAATGGTTTCAGTTTTGAACAAGAGAGCAATTATTTTTATTTCTTTTGTTTCTCTCTCCTTCGCATTGCAATAGCCAGCGACGCCGACGCACCGGCGGTACAGTCAGTGTCAGCATAGCTAAGCGAAGACGTTTGGTCACGTACACCAAAAGCTCGTAGGATAACGGTGAATCATCAGTAGCCAATCAAAACGCGCCACGCATTTCTGCAGCTGCGTCGAAAGCTTAGAATATTAAAAACTAGGGCAAAGGCAAGAATTAGAAACGAGAGCAAGATCATTCAGTTGGTAACCATCGGCAAGTCAAGTTTGCAAAAGAAATAACAAGTAGTGAAAAAATCAAGGAAATTAAAGAAACAATAAAAGTGACAGTGAGACGAAATAAAGTGAAACCAAGTGAATACAAGACAAAAATCTAGCAAAGAATAAAAGGAAAAGAACAACGTACAGAGGAAAACATAGACAACACCAGATTGAAAAACCAATAAAAAGAAGTTATATTTACGAAGTCCCTAGTATGTCCCGAAACGGGTAAGTCGGCCTAAAGGCCACGATATCACCATTTTATGCTCTCCTTCTAGGGTAGTGTGATCGTAGGCAGCCATACATTTTGTTTTTTTTTTACAATAGACATATATGTGAGCTAGAAATAATAAAGTTATGAATGAACATTGACCTTTGCCTTTTCTATTTTTCTTCTTGCCCCTATTCTTTCTCCTTGTCTGTAATTGCATGTAATGTCTTAATAATGTGTTAAGTGTTGTCTGAATAGGATATGTAGTGGTTCCATGGTACAGTTGGCAGTATGTCGACCAACAACCATTTCAGTGTCCGGGTAATACCCTAACTGAAATGGTGTTGGTTGTACATGTGCCGACTTAGTGCCATTTAATATTATTCGACATCCGGGTAATACCCTAGTCGAAGCAATATTAAATGCACATGAACATGGAACCACTGTAATGTAGTTTTTATGTAGCACAGTGGTCATGATACCATTTGTTTAGCATTTCAGTGTCCGGGTAATACCCTAACTGAAATGTTAACAACTGTGTATCTGACTGCTTAGTGTCATTTAATATTTATTTCGGTGTCCGGGTAATACCCTAACCGAAATGATATTAAAGGTACATGCCATAGTATGTGTGTATATCTTCTCCCCTGTACTGTGTTCACCGTCTTTAACATTAATTGTTTAACTTTGTGTCTTTTTGTTATGTCAAATAAATAATTATTCCCCACATTTGTGTATGTTAATTTAAAGTCCAGAGGTCTCGAGATTTACTTATAAATTTTCTGTAAGTAAAGGCCTTGGATAGAGTGAGATTTGTACCCAGGCTGAGAAACTTCCTTACAACTTTATGGGGTCGGAAATGCTTCCTTCTGCCTGTTACATACATTTTAGCGACTTTAATATACCCTTTTACCCTATGGGTACAGGGTATAAAAATTTTTTTACTCGTAAGTTTTTTTCTTGGAGCCACGGGCATGATTAGTTTTATATACTTTCTTATAATTCTGGTAATTTATATGAAATTGATAAGAACAGTTTGCAAAGGTATCCGAACTTCGGCATGGCCGAAGTTAGCCCAACCTTCTAGTTTTTATACCCTGTACCCATAGGGTAAAAGGGTATATTAAAGTCGCTAAAATGTATGTAACAGGCAGAAGGAAGCATTTCCGACCCCATAAAGTATATATATTCTTGATCAGTATCAATAGCCGAGTCGATTGAGACATGTCCGTCTGTCCGTCCGTCCGTATGAACACGTGGATCTCAGAGACTACAAGAGCTAGAGCAACCAAATTTGGTGTCAGCATTCGTGTAGTGTCTACGCAGATCAGGTTTGTTTCAAATTTTTGCCACGCCCACTTCCTCCCCCGCAATTTAGGAAAAACGAATAACTAGAGTTAGATTAAAGGTAGCGTATTCTTATTTAACACACCCAATAATATGGCGAAAAGGTATCAGGTGACCAAATTTCGTTAAACTCGGACAAGAAATATCGAAGATATATCTATGTTAAATTTGTAATGAAATGCCTAGTGCGATATTGCGTAGTAAGTGTGAGCGAGACAGCATGCGTTCGTTGTTGCCGCTTGTGAGGAAAATTTTAGTTTGAACTGAAAGCAAATTTTAAGAAGTTTGATTTAATACAGTTACTCTACTTGGTACAGAGTATACTCAAAGTCGGCAGGGACGACTTGCTTGCTTCATTAAAATTGCAAATAACGCTCTTGTTGATTTACAAGCTCCTATTAATATCTCGTCTTAATGAAACTTCGATTCATTATAAGGATTATGTTTAATTATTCCAATTATTACTGCACCTAGGCTTCTTTTTGCTGCAGGCATTGTATATCTCGGAATCATTCCGATCGGATGACTATATCAAATAGCTCCCTTACGAACGATCGGTCGTGAATATGCTTTAACCTCAATAACTTTGTTGTTTTCCAACGAAATATTACGAAAGCCGATATTTGTGAGTTTTATATACTTTTCAACATAGCCACCAAGATTTATCAAAATCGGTTGACTATATCATATAGCTCCCATAGGAACGATCGGTCATGAATATGGATTTCGAGCAATAACTTGGTTGTTTTAAAAGCGATTATCACTAAATTTGGTATTTCTACCATATCTGGAAAGTTTTATCAGAATCGGGGTACTATATAGGAACGATCGGCCAAAAAATTGGTTTTAGATGAAAATCTTGGTTATTTTAAGAGCGATTCACTCGAAATTTGGTATAGGTAAGTTTGGTATATATATAAATGTGCCTGTTGAGTTTTAACAGAATCGGCCGACTATATGATATAGCTCCTATAGGAACAATCGGACCAAAAAAAAAAATTTTTTATACCCTGTACCCACAGGGTAAAAGGGTATATTAAAGTCGCTAAAATGTATGTAACAGGCAGAAGGAAGCATTTCCGACCCCAAAAAGTATATATATTCTTGATCAGCATCAATAGCCGTCTGTCCGTCCGTCTGTCCGTCCGTCCGTATGAACACGTGGATCTCAGAGACTACAAGAGCTAGAGCAACTAAATTTGGTGTCAATATTCGTGTAGTGTCTACGCAGATCAAGTTTGTTTCAATTTTTTGCCACGCCCACCTCCGCCCCCGAAATTTAGAAAAAACAAAAAGGCAGAGCTGTATTTAAGGTACCGCATTCTTATTTGGCACACACAATACTATGACAAATATGCATCCGCTGACCAACTTTTGTTAAAATCGGATAAAAAATAGCGGAGATATACCTGTAATCATTTTGTTGAATGTTGAGCACGGTTAGAGTGAGTGAGATAGCATGCGTTCATGCTGTGTACATAAATACATGCGCGCTGATCTCATGGTAGGAGTAAGCGAGAAAGCGTAGGTTTGTTGTTGGCACATATGTATGAATTTTCATTCATGTACATATATGTAGTGACGTTATAGAATTAACTTCAAACGCCAAACCTATCTACGACTTGTATCCTAGACCCACGAATTGCTGATCGAGCATTTTTAAGAACCATGCTCAGATCATATTGCACTTATATATCATAAACAAAGTGCCCAAATCATATTGCACTTATATACTAACACTCTTATATACTTTAATATTTAGAGTCCCAAAATGCTCAGATCATATTGCACTTATGTATATACTCACACTCTTATATACTTTAATATTTGGAGTCTCAAAACGCGAGACCAAACTCTGTACTTTTAGTTCTTAAGTAACCAAGCGACTATACGGTCATGAATAAAATGCAACTTACTTAAAACTCGGTTTTACTTTATTTTGATGAACGTACATCAGTAAGTAAACGTTATTGACGCAGTCGGTAGGATAATTAATAAGTAACTGTGTTAAAGTTACCTCTGATAATTATCCGCGAAAACAAACCCATCGCTCTTAAGGGTTTAATCTAGTATTTCGATTAAATATTGATCCTTTGGACAATAGAAATACTAGGTAGTGAATTAAAATCACTACGAACAGTGTATATGTGCGGGCATTGCAAATCTTTTGATCCCTGCAATCCTTATACATTGGAAAATATAAATTGTGTGTGCAAATGCGAAGTCACAATTTTTTAAAAAAAAAAAATATTACAAATATAAATAAATATATGCACAGTGACTCATAACATATTTTGAGCGGAACAATATAACAATATATATATAAAAATCAACAAGAAACAACAAAAAAATTCTTCATCATGCCGAACGAACAGGAAGGCGTTGTATCCCTATCACCAGATGCCCTACGGGATTTGTTATATTCCCTAAATTCCATCGAGCGATTTAACGGCGAAGGAAAGCTGGCCCAATTTTTAAACCAAATCGAACATCTTTTATCGGCGTACCCTACGATGAACTCGGAGCAGCAGACTAGAATTTTTCAAAACATTAAGCAGCTAACTTCGGGAAATGCCCACCTCCTAATTATGAGGTATCAACCTTTAACCTGGGTGGAACTAAAAACACTACTCATCAACAATTTCAAAAATTGGACTCCATTACCGGTTCTGGTGAACCGCATCTCAAAGGCCGAATACAGAGGATCAATTCGTAAGCTAGTAGATTATTTAACTTTATTATCATATGATATTATTGACAAATTAACTCTTGAGAATGATGAATCTAATACATCAATGTACACTCAGTTAATGGATAGAGCCATTCAGCAAGTTATTTCGGAACAAGTTACATTTGAATTACAATTAAGAATGAAAAATGATGACACCAGCACAATATCAGGTCTGCGACAAGCAGCCATAGAAAAAGAAATTTATGATTTTGAATACAGATTAAAGCCTCAAAATAACTCAAAAAGTTTCAGAAATCAAGTTTCAAATGCAGTTTATTTACCCATTAACACTAATTACCAACGTAATTACAATACTAACCGAAACGTCTCCAATAAGAATTTTAATCAAAATTATTCTAACAATAATACATACCATGAAAAACCACATTCTTCACAAACCAAACAGAATCAGGGTAGTTATAATAATAACAGACAATATCAACAACCTTATAAGCGTACTCAAAACTCGCGACAAAACCAATTTGATTCAAACAGACAGATAGAAAATGTTAGCGGTCAATCAAAACAATCCAACATGCCGATGGACATTACTGAAAATTTTTCGAATGAAGATTCGGATTTTTCATCAAGTAGCCTCGGACGACAAACCCAAACAGTAGTCATTAAAATCAAAATTGAGGGAAAAATTTACAACTGTCTCATTGACTCAGGCAGTAGTGTAAATTTAATAAAGACCAATTTAGGTTATAAAATTTTCACAGACAAGACAATTCAAATACAAACTATAAAAGGCCGTAAAACCCTAAATAAATATATTCGGTGGAAGGTGATCGAACTTTTTGATTTTCATCCCTTTCACATTGACAATTTTTCCGAACGGTATGATATATTATTAGGTGGTCCCGTACTTAAGGCGTGTCGAGCGAAAATTGATTACGAGTCTGAGACGGTGACTTTAAACGATATTACGTTTAAAATGATACATATTGTACCGAATACTTACGAAGAAATTTTAATGTTAGCAAAAGCCGATGAGATTAGCGATTTTGAAGAACTTATTACTTGTAATGATATTCGAGATTCTCACCTTAATTTAGAGGAAAAAAAAGGCTTACATGCAATAATAAAAGAATTTGAATCGCTCAAATTTAAGGAGACCAAAATTCTTAAAAGTACACATAAAATATATCACACCATAAAAACAACAACAGAAGAGCCCGTTTATAAAAAACCATACCCTTACCCTCAAATTCATGAGGAAGAAGTAAATAAACAAATTGAAGAAATGCTTAATCAAGGCATAATTCGAAAATCCAATTCCTCATATTGCAGCCCGATATGGGTGGTACCAAAAAAGGAGGATGAAACAGGAAAAAAACAATTTCGTGTAGTCATTGACTATCGGAATCTGAATGAGGTAACCATATCAGATAGGTTTCCCATGCCAAATATTGATGAATTGCTAGACAAACTAGGTAGATGTCAGTACTTTACAACCTTAGACCTAGCAAAAGGTTTTCATCAAATTCCGATGGAAGAAAACTCCATCAAGAAAACAGCGTTCAGAACCAAAACAGGTCTCTATGAATTTACAAGAATGCCATTTGGTCTAAAAAATGCACCTGCAACTTTTCAAAGACTTATGAATGAAGTGTTGAAAGACATCTTGGGTGAACATTGTCTTGTCTACCTCGATGATATAATTATATTTTCAACCTCTCTTCAAGAACATATCGTAAGCCTCCGAAAAGTTTTCGAAAAATTAAAAGAAGCTAACCTGACGATTCGCCTCAGCAAATGCGAATTCCTAAAAAAAGAAACAAAATTTTTAGGTCATGTAATTAATGATCAGGGTATCCAAGCAAACCCGGAAAAAATCAGAGTCGTAGAGCAGTATCCTATTCCCAAAACTCAAAAAGAGATAAAAGCATTTCTTGGACTGTGCGGATTCTATCGCAAGTTCATTAAAGATTTTGCTAAAATAACAAAACCTATGACAACATTCTTAAAGAAGGGAAGTGTCATAAACATAAATAATAACGCATACAAGGAATCCTTTAACAAACTAAAGGCACTAATTGTATCAGACCCAATATTAGCCAGACCAGACTTTAACAAAGAATTTGTGTTAACAACAGATGCCAGTGATTTTGCGATAGGTGCCGTGCTTTCGCAGATTGGTAAACCAATATGCTTCGCAAGTCGTACTTTGAATGATCACGAAGTCAACTATTCAACCATTGAAAAAGAATTATTAGCTTTCGTATGGGCTACCAAATACTTTCGCCCCTATCTCTACGGTAGACATTTTAAAATAAATAGTGACCACAAACCATTGCAGTGGCTTCATAACTTAAAAGAACCAAATATGAAGTTACAGCGATATAAAATAAAATTAAACGAATACGATTTCGATATAAAACATATATCGGGCAAAGAAAACAATGTGGCAGATGCACTGTCTCGCATTAAAATTAAAGAAATAAACACTCAAAAAATAAAAGAGGATAGAATTAATAAACTTAACAAGAAAAGATTACCAACTTTAGAGGTAAACCCAAATTTCCACAAAAAAAAGATGAATAAGAAAACAGATTTGCCATACGAAGAACTTGCAGATACTAAGAGACTTGATAATAAGCACTATCAGAATAAGAAAAGAGGCAGAATCTTCCAAAGACACTATAGTGATTATAAAAAATTAAGATATACTAGACCTCACACCTTACAGGACTCTTCGGAATCTTCATTGGACTAATTGTAATTAACCCGACTAGGTATATTTAATATGAAACTTTGAGTTATGATGAGCTAAAAAATAT
Source organism: Drosophila neocordata (assembly GCA_018903615.1). Lineage (NCBI taxonomy): Eukaryota > Metazoa > Arthropoda > Insecta > Diptera > Drosophilidae > Drosophila > Drosophila neocordata. The sequence continues at coordinate 167,562 of JAEIGI010000058.1, forward strand.
TGACGCTAGAATATTACTAAAAATAAAAACATCAGCCTGGTTAAATAAAAATACAAAAGAAATTTACATATTATAAGTACCTATAATTTAAGCAAAATTTAAAATAAACCAAGATTGTGAAAAGAATTAACCAAAAATTGAAGGCAATCAAATCATCAAAATTTATAATCGTACTTTAAAAATAAACCAATTATCTGTATCAAATTCATTTTCAGACTATACATACCCACTATTTTTAGAAAATAATATAAGCAAAATTACTTTATTATCAAACATTGAAACGAAAAATGCAATCTGGGTTGGACAACAAGAAAGATCATATTGCACTTATGTATATACTCACACTCTTATATACTTTAATATTTGGAGTCTCAAAACGCGAGACCAAACTCTGTACTTTTAGTTCTTAAGTAACCAAGCGACTATACGGTCATGAATAAAATGCAACTTACTTAAAACTCGGTTTTACTTTATTTTGATGAACGTACATCAGTAAGTAAACGTTATTATGTATATGTACGAATGTATAAAAGATGTTTTACAAAACGATTACCTTTTTATGTTAGAACATTTTAATTTCATATTGGGCCGAGACTTTGCATTTCGATTTTATGTAAAGAGTTTGGTGCATAACTTTACTTTAAATATATAGGCGTATTTTTTGAGTCATTTAAAATTGAGTTAACTATATTTATGGATATACAAATGTGGATTTACACATATTCTTTTTTCGGGCGAATAAGCTCTTAAAAACTGGCTGTGACATATAGAGAACCTGCTCTTTAATTAACAGTTAGGGTCAAAAAACCTTGCTTTGGAATATGTAACATTTTTAATAGGTAACGGAAATTTGGGGTAAAATCACATATCAGGAATAAGTATCTGTTTAAAAAGGATGCTAAAAAGGTTTCGCAAAAATCCCATTGAGAAATTTGCTTTAACATTGCTTTTGTAGGTAAAAAATGTAGTACCTGGACCCAAAGTTTCCTTGGAAATACCGCCGCCATAATATCCCGCACCTGCAACAAACCATGTACCTGGTTTGGAGGTTTTTTGGACGTTGGAAAACCCATTTTCCCATTCATTACCTAACAGATAGACTTCTTTGTAGACTCGCGAGGTGCGCGCGAATCATTCTAAATCCTATCCTTCAATTATAAACATCGTTTTTTGTGATTGTTTTTCTTCATTGTGTTGTGATTAATATAAAATATATAAGAAGTATATCGTGATTTTCCAAAAAGTCAGTCAGTATTGTTTTAAAGTGCGTTGGCTGTTTAAAACTATCGCGCCGCGAGTGTTTTTGTGTCAAATAAGTTCTGTTGTTTCCACGATCGCTACTTTTATTGGAAAATTGTGAGTCAATCCATTAATTTTTTTATATTTTTTTCTTTTACCTCAATGATTCAACAAACTGTTTATTTCAAAACATTCCTGATTTTTTTTATTTTACTAATCATTCAAACATTTTTCATCCATAATACCACATTCATATAATACTTCCAAACAATTTTTTCATTCTTTTCTTCTATTACACCCATTTATTTTATAATCTGAACTTTCAGTTTGAAAGTCTCAATTTTTTTACGCAACCCCTTTTTACAATACCATAGGCTAATATATTTTACACACTTTATTTTTTTTTTTTTTCATCAAATTTTTCACATTTATAAATTTTTTACCATTTACATATATTTTTTTCAAATTCAATTTTTTTACTCTTTTTCTCGAAACTACAACTTAATTTAACAAATTTTTTTATCATATTCGGTTAGGTTTTTTATCATTCAATATTATGCCCCGTTTAAATAGACTTTCAGCTTCTCAGCAATCTCAGAGAAGGAGATTAAGAAATAGGAGTAATAGGAATAATGATGAGTACGCAGAAATAGAAAGGCAAAGAAATGTAGAATATCAGCAGACGCGTAGGGCTAACTCAAGTATAGAAAATAGAGAAGAGGAACAAGCTCTTAACACTTTACGTCGGTCAACTTGTAGGCAAAATATAAACGTAAGATTAGAGGAGCAGTCAGCTAATTCTAGTCGTAGATCGTATAGAAGGATAGATTTAAACTATAGGGTCAACGAGCAACAACAAAACACAGCACGACATAGGGAACGACGAGCAGATCCAGTGGTTAGGCAGGCAGAACAGGCAGACGTCGGTCGACCCGTAGGAGAAATTCAGAATATAGAGTCAACGAGCAGGAGCACAATACAGCAGAACATAGGGAGCGCCGATCAGATTAAGCTATTAGGCAGGCAGAACAGGCGGCCGACAGTCGACGTCTGTCAACCCGTAGGAGAAATTCAGAGTATAGAGCCTATGAGCAGGAGCAAAATACAGTGGAACATAGGGAACCCCGATCAGATTTAGCTATTAGGCAGGCAGAACAGGCGGCCGACAGTCGACGTCGGTCAACCCGTAGGAGAAATTCAGAGTATAGAGCCTATGAGCAGGAGCAAAATACAGTGGAGCATAGGGAGCGCCGATCAGATCTAGCTATTAGGCAGGCTGAGCAACAACAAAATACAGTAGAGCATCGGGAACGCCGAATGGATCCCGTGTTTAGGCAGGCAGAACAGGCGTCCGATAGTCTGCGTCGGTCAACCCGTAGGAGAAATTCAGAGTATAGAGCCAATGAGCAGGAGCAAAATAGTGTGGAGCATAGGGAGCGCCGATTAGATCTAGCTATTAGGCGGGCTGAGCAACAACAAAATACAGTAGAGCATAGGGAACGCCGAACGAATCCCGTGTTTAGGCAGGCAGAACAGGCGTCCGATAGTCTGCGTCGGTCAACGCGTAGGAGAAATTCAGAGTATAGAGCCAATGAGCAGGAGCAAAATACAGTGGAGCATAGGGAGCGCCGATCAGATCTAGCTATTAGGCAGGCTGAGCAACAACAAAATACAGTAGAGCATAGGGAACGCCGAACGGATCCAGTGCTTAGGCAGGCAGAACAGGAGGCCGATAGTCGACGTCGGTTGATCCGTAGGAGAAATTCAGAGTATAGAGCCAACGAACAGGAACAAAATACAGCAGAGCATAGAGAACGTAGGACGGATCCAATGTTGAGGCAGGCAGAACAGGCGGCCGATACACAGCGTCGGTCGATGCATAGGAGAAACTTACATAATAGAGAATTAGAACAGGCAGAAAACACATCGCGTAGATCGTTAAATAGGCGAAGAAATATTGACCGACGTATTGTAGAGCGGGAACAAGATAGGATCCGTAGATCCCAAGATAGGAGAAACTTAGAACGAAGGGTTATAGAACGGGCACGCAATACATTGGCACGCCGAAGCGCTCGGATCGCAGTCCAACAAGCGAACCGCGTCGCTTTGAAAAACCTTAGTCAGCGAGTAAGTCAGTATAGGAATGTTAATGAAAATAGAGCAGCAGAGAATAGGAGAAATGCGTCTCGTAATAGGCAGGAACGTGCAATTGCTCTTCAGGATGTTAGAAACTCAAGTCGTCAAACAAATTTAGTAGCGCAGTTAGAAAAGTTTAATAGAATTGTGAAGCTCGGCCCTAGTCAGATTTGTTATTCGTGTAAAGGTCTATGGTTTCCCCACAAACTAAAAACAAAGTCCCTAACCCTAATAGAAAGCACATATCAGTTTAGTCGTCCGATTTTGGATATTGCCACACAGTTCCCTTCCACAAATGGCAATCTTACTTTTTGCTCGACCTGTTTTACACATATTTCGAGGGATACAAAACCCAAGTTTTCCATATCACATGTGTAAGGAAGTTTTTCAGCCTGGGTACAAATCTCACTCTATCCAGGGCCTTTACTTACAGAAAATTTATAAGTAAATCTCGAGACCTCTGGACTTTAAATTAACATAGACAAATGTGGGGAATAATTATTTATTTGACATAACAAAAAGACACAAAGTTAAACAATTAATGTTAAGGACGCTTATTTGGGATGGACACTATACAAAGGGGAAGATACACACATACTATGGCATGTACATTTAATATTATTTCGGTTAAGGTATTACCCGGACACCGAAATAAATATTAAAAGACACTAAGTAATCAGATGCACAGTTGTTAACATTTCAGTTAGGGTATTACCCGGACACTGAAATGCTAAGCAAATGGCATCATGACCACTGTGCTACATAAAAAACTACGTTACAGTGGTTCCATGTTCATGCGCATTTAATATTGCTTCGACTAGGGTATTACCCGGATGTCGAATAATATTAAATGGCACTAAGTCGGCGCATGTACAACCAACACCATTTCAGTTGGGTTATTACCCGGACACTGAAATGGTTGCTGGTTGACATGCTGCCAACAGTACCATGGAACACACTTTGACAATGCAACATACATTCAACGGCATGTACATTTAATACGATTTTGGTTAGGGTATTACCCGGACACCGAAATCAATATGAAATGACACTAAGTGGTTAGATGTACATTTGGTAATATTTCAGTTAGGGTATTACCCGGAGACTGAAATACTAGCCAAATGACATCACAACCACTGTATTCGCTACACACTGAACTACACTACAGTGGTTTCATGTTCATGCGCATTTAATATTGCTTCGACTAGGGTATTACCCGGATGTCGAATAATATTAAATGGCACTAAGTCGGCGTATGTACAACCAACACCATTTCAGTTAGGGTATGAAACACTACATACGTTATTCAGACAACACTTAACACATTATTAGGACATTACATGCAAATAAAGATAAAGGAGAAAGAATAGGGGCAAGAAGAAAATAGAAAAGGCAAGGGTCAATGTTCAATTATAATCTTTATTTCTAATTCTTGTGTTCTCATTTTTTTACTGCCTAATCTACCTAACATCACACTGTCCTATAAAAATAACAGGGGTAAGGGGTTAGTAACGTGGCCTCAAGGCCGACTCACCCGAATATAAATTGCACAATCTTAATGCTGATAAATGCGTTACTTTTCCTTGTTTTATATTTTGTTTTCTTTTCCTTGGCTTTTTATTTGCACTGTCTTTGTTTTAGTACCACTGTTCTGCTTTTCCGTGTTTTATATTTTTTTTTCTTGGATTTTTATTTGCACTGTCTTTGTTTTAGTACCACTGTTCTGCGTGTTTGACTTCTATATATTCACTAAATTAGTTCTTGTTTTTCACTGTTGGATTTTTATCTTGATGTTAATTGTCACTTGTTATCTCTCCGGCGGCCAGAAACTAATTGATCTTACTCTTATTTCTAACCCTTGCCTTTGCCCTAGTTTTTAATATTCTAAGCTTTCAACGCAGCTGCGGAAATGCGTGGCGCGTTTTGATTGGCTACTGATGATTCACCGTTATCCTACGAGCTTTTGGTGTACGTGACCAAACGTCTTAGCTTAGCTATGCTGACACCGACTGTACCGACGGCGTGGCGGTTGGTGCGTCGGCGTCGCTGTCTATTGCAATGCGAAGGAGAGAGAAACAAAAGAAATAAAAAAATAATTGCTCTCTTGTTAGAAACTGTAACCTAATGATGGAATAGAAAACAATTGCTCTCTCTTGCTAGAAACTGTAACCTAAAGATGAAATAGAAAACCTAATGTTGAACTAATCCCCTTTAGTAATTAGGGCATATCGATTTGGAAGGTTTTCTTGTATATATATATTAATATATAAAAAATACCAAGATTTGTGATTCGTCACACATGGTTTAGATTTTCCTGTTCTGCCAGATTGTCTTAGGGGTCTTAGCTCTTTAGAAGAACGCCTTATTTCTCCCCGCCTCCCCTTTATGGTTATTAAGTCCACAGGCCATGAACGCCAAAGCGCAATAAAAGGAGCTGTGGTTAACGTCCCGATTCCAGTTAGTAGTATAGTTACTTCACTCCCTCGAGCATTCAACGAGACCGAGGTTATTGAGCTTCACCTTAAACGTAAAATGGAATATGGTCATGATTTCATGGCTGAAACCATTAGGCCCGCTAGAATCGAAAGCGCACTTAGATTTTTCGTGAACACAGAGTTGTATAGGAAGCATAATATTACAATTAATGAGCATAGGCTTGAGTCTTTTGATGCTGAAAACGTCCCATTTTATGCTAGTGAGGAAGATAGGGAATTCGTAGAGGAAATTATACACAGAAATGAGGAAACTTCTGAAGATCAAGCCCATCCTGATGAGGAAGTCGAGGAACTCAATCCCGGTGGCCAGGAGACAATGTTAAAAAATATTCGGGTAGATGATGCCGGCATACAAAGAATAGTAATAGCACCAGGTGAAGGGCAAAGGCCGTTAGATTTAGTTTTAGATTCAGATTGCGAAGAATTATCTTTTCCAACTATATATGCCGGCACTAAAAGAAATACGTCAGCCAGTTTTGCAACCATAGTTAGATCTGAGCTTAGGAATGTAGATAGAAGAGGTTGCAGAACAGATAAGTTGTTTTTCAATTACAAAAAGTTAGATTTGTTTGCGAAAACATAGCGCTCCACGCGCAACTACAGCCTCTAACGTGCTTTGTGAGGATTATATAAATAATTTAATTAGTCATGATGAAGGTTATAGGGTTCTGAAGGGTAATCGCACGACTCCAGCCCATTGGGAGGATGAGAAAAAAAAGTAATGGCAATGATTCGCCAATTTGGACTCCCTACTTTTTTTATAACGTTGTCGGCAGCCGAGACAAAGTGGACTGAGCTCTTAGAAAAACAGTAGATAGGGTAGACATTACAAAGGAAGAAGCAGAAAATTTACAGTTTAGTGAAAAGGCTCGTCTTATTAGATCAGATCCAGTTTCTTGTGCTAGGTATTTCGAACATAGGTATAGGGAGTTGTTAAAAGTAATGAAAAGTCAGGAGGGTATTTTTGGTCAGAATTTTGTAGTTAGGTATTATTGGCCCGTTGAGTTTCAGCAGAGGGGCTCCCCTCATATTCACGGGATGTTTTGGCTGAAAGATGCCCCCCAAGTAGACCTAAATAATGAAGATTCCTTTTCACCCGTAATAGCTTTTGTTGATCAGTTCGTTTCCGCAGAAATTTCGAATTCAGACTTAGCACCCTTTTTAGTGTACCAAACACACACCCATAGTTTTACTTGCCGCCGAAAAGTTCGAGGCCAAGAAATTTGTAGATTCGGGATACCCAATCCACCCATGCCCCAAACAGAAATATTAAAGCCCCTTTCCGAAGAATTTGAAAATATTGTGCACCACAGATAGAACTTTCAGAAGCTTCAATAATTTCTAAATAGTAGTTTTCCCTCCGACATCGTTTCCCATTTGTCAAATTTTGAAAATTTTCTTTCACATGAAAATGTGAATCTCAGCTACGAGGAATATCTTTTTGCTGTTAGGTCTAGCTTGAAAAAACCCCAGATTTTTATTAAAAGAAGTTTTGCAGATATTAGGGTAAACGCGTATAATAGGCATATTCTTTCTATGCAACGGGCTAATATGGACATCCAGTTCATATTAGATCCGTATGCTTGTTGCAGTTACATAATTAATTATATAAATAAATCCCAAAGAGGCATTTCAAAGCTGATGCGGGAAGCCGTTGCTAGTGTTGAAAGGGGCAATTTAAGCATTAGGCAAAAGTTGCAATACATTGGTCACAAATTTATTTGCGGCACTGAGATATCTGCTCAGGAAGCCGCCTATTGTTGTTTAGGGATGTCTATGTCCAATATTAGCCACAAAGATAGGTTTATAAATACAAATTTACCAGAATTTCGAGTTAAAATGCTCAAATCTAGACAGCAATTACAAAGTTTGCCTCAAGACTCAACAGACATCTTTGTAAAAGGGCTACTTGACCATTATGTAGAAAGGCCAGATATTCTTGAGGATTTGTGTTTAGCTGATTTCGCTGCCAATTATGAGTTTAGCATTAGCTCTCGCCGAAATAGAAGGAATGTTGAAGAAAATGAGGTTTTCAGGAGACAGCCTTCCTGAGCGCGATGGAAGTGGTTACATTACACATAGAAGGTGGCCTTGCACAATTAGATTTAGGAAATATAATATTAACACAGATAGGCAGAATTACTTTAGGGAATTAGTAATGTTGTATTTTCCTTGGAGAGACGAGCAAGTAGAGTTAGTTCAGAGAAATTGTGAGGAGTTTTATAGTGAGCATGAGGAAATTATTAGGTCCGGTTTTAATAGGTACAATGTTTTAGATGATTTGGAAGACGCGCTTAGAAGGGCTTTGGAAAATGAAAATAGGGACATCGAAGATCAATTAGAAGGTCAGGTCGTATTAGATGAAGAGTTTAGGGTTCTAGCTTTTCCTGAAATAAATTCTCAACTCAACCTTTTAAATTTGAATGCGAATGACCAACCAGCAGATTCGGAGAATGATATCCGTATTATAAAACTCCCTCCAATAGTTTCGCCTGAAAATTTGGCAAGTATTGTTAAGTCGCTCAATTTAAAACAAAAAACTTTTCTTACTCATGTCCTTTATAATGTGAAAAGCAATAATGTTTTTCATGAATTCGTAGGTGGCGGTGCAGGTGTCGGCAAAAGTAGGCTTATTTCTTCAATTTTTCAGTCCCTGTCTGTGGAGTATAATCGTAGAGTAGGAAACGACCCAACGACAGTTAAGATTCTCTTGTGCGCTCCCACTGGAAAAGCAGCTTTCGGAATTGGAGGTTCCACCCTTCATTCCATGTTTTCCCTTCCCATTAATCAGTCTGGTTCTTCTTTTAGGGATTTGAGTTCTGACTTGTTAAACACTCTTCGAACAAGATTTATTGACCTCAAACTTTTAATTATTGATGAAATTTCAATGGTCAGTGCAAAAATGTTTTCCTATTTGGACTCCCGCCTCAAACAAATTTTTCGGAATCGTGATTCTCCCTTTGGGGGCATTTCTGTTATCGTGTTCGGCGATCTCAGACAACTTCGCCCTGTGGGTGATCGCTGGATATTCCAATCCACATCATCTTCGCATGACCCTTATAGCATTCTTGTTGGACCTTCTCTGTGGGAACGTTTTAAGTTTTTTGAGCTCACAGAGATCATGCGTCAGCGAGACGACCAACCCTTTGCAATTGCATTAAATAGCATGGCATCAGGCCAAATGTCGCCAACTGATATTGAGTTATTTAGGACCAGAATTTTCGACGCTAGTCAAGTTCCAGATAAAGCAATTCATCTATTTCTTAGTAATAGGGAAACAGATTTTTATAACAGGAGAAAATTATCTTCTATTCCCACTGAGGAATACGTTTCAGTCGCTTTAGATTTTATTAAAGCTGCTCATCTTAGTGATGCAGCTAAAAACAAGTATTTAGAAGATGTGAAGGTTTTTAAAACTTCTGATACTCAGGGTTTGTGTAGTCAGCTTGTGGTCCACACAAGTTCAGGAATGCAACGTGAGGCGTTGTATGTAGCATGTAGTAGGGCAACTAGTGCCGCAGGGCTTTATATTGTCGGGCAGTTCGTCCCCCCTAGATCTGGCCAAGATTCTGCAGCTGAACAAGAGCTGCAAAAACTACGCACCGAAAAAGATCTTTAAACCCATTTGGATCCCCTATTTGACAGCTCCAATTTAAATATCTTCTTCCATAACACGGAAAATCTTCATTGTCATTTTAATGATATTATTTCAAATCAGCCCGACATACCCAATGTCAAAGTTCAAGGTTCAGTTCGCGAGGTTAGTTCAGGATTTCTCAAACGTATTAGACAACAGTGCCATTATTTTAGGAGATTTTAATATAAACCTTCAGTCCCTTTCAGGTAGTGGTAGGAATGTCTTTCAGTTACTAAGTAGTAAAAATTATAATTCTCTTTTAGATTTGAATGCGTCCACCACCAATGGTAATACCAATATTGACTGGGCGTTTTCAAATTTTTCTAGCAGTAGAGCCAGTGCGCGAGTTACCAATCGGTAAAGTCCAAAGTGCAATTGTCCAACAAGGATCAAGGAAAAGAAAAACAGGAATTGGTTTACTCTGCTACTTATTTCACTTTTATTAGCGTGTTTTGAAACACAAAACTGAATTGAAGGCCACGATGTCCAAATATTGTCTGAGGCTATTAGCATCATGACGCTCCTTTTATACTGTTTCTTATTGGAAGCATTGGAATGCACTCTGGATTTTAACAGTTATAATTTAGTAACCAAGGTCAGAGAGAAATTGGCTCTCTTCTTAATTGTTCTGCTATATGTATGTATGTATGTGTGTAAATACATACATATGTATGTTTATATAACACTATTACTTATTGTTATATATCCACGTTCCCATCTCTCTTGTGTGTGTCTTTCTGTCTGGCAGTTTATGTTACAGTTGTTGTGGGGGCATCTCGAGGGGAGCTGAGATGGTAACTCCCTCCCCCCTGGAACGAAGTGAAGGCCAAAGCGAAGGTATGGTCGGAACGTTTGTAGATGGAGTTGTTGTTGTTACGAGAGTTATCCGTTTAGTTCTCAGGGCCCATAATATCGCTACTGTGATCATCATGATGGCAACGATTTAGCTTTAATGTAAATGGAGTCTTTGGAGGTTCAAGTCTGGAATGATATTGTTAATCCTTAGATCCTCGAGTCTTGGTATAGATAATTATCTATACCAATTGGTCTACTTCGTTGTACGTTATGTTGTATACTGTGTTGTTCTTCAATTTGATAAACGTGTTACTCTTCGCTGATGTCTCTGACATCACAAGTCGCCTTTTTGATTCTCCAGTAGATCTTTCAGGCAGTGATTGTAGGAGTTGTCTTCTGCTGCTGCGATATCGCAAATAAACAGTTCATGGATTCGTGGACATTCTTGCTTAAAGTATTGTATATTGCCAGCTAGGCTATGAGTTAAGTAGTTTGGTAAAACTAACATTTTTGTTATGTTAAATGATAATGGGATAACATGACTAAATTCGTAAACAGATGGGTCAAAAATGGGAACTTTTATCTTAAATATAATGTACAATGTATACAATGTTTTCATTAATATAGTTTTCTAAATCTAATAGGTGTTCGACTGATTTTATTGTTACATTTTGGTCTGTAATTATTTTTCTTATTATTAACAATTATATTTCGTCTAATATGATTTTTTTTTTTTTTTTTTTTTTTTTTTTTTTTTACTTTTTTTTTTTATACTTCAATAAATGAATTTTATTATGTCTTGTGTTAAAGATTTAAAAATATTATTTTTTATAGTTTTTGATGAATAAGTTTTTGTTTTTTTTGTTCATTATTAATGTGTTTTGTAATATTTTTAAACCTTAATGATATTTCTTTATTGATTGATTATTGTTGGTTGGCATTTTGTAACAGGTAATTTTCATTTTCTTTTTTTTTTTTTTTTTTTTTTTTTTTTTTTTGAAAATTGTTTAGATCTATTTTATGAATCACATTCCTATGTGACTTAATAATTTTAGCCTTCTGCCTTAATTTGGGAATACCTGTGAAGTATTTGACTTATTATTTTGGACTTATGTATTTTTTGATTTTTGTGTGTAATTAGTGTAATCCCTTTATCTTGTAGAACTCGATGCTTAGAAAAACGCGATGTCAACTTATTTCTCCTATTTTCTTTCCTGAATACTATTTCATCTGGTTCTAATGTTTTTGGGTTTTTTCTGTTTTCGTTTGCTTTTTCTATCCTAAACTTTTTGATATTTTCCATCTCTTGTTTGAGTTCTGGATAGATTATGTTTTGGAAGCTATTTAGTTTTTGTAAGTAATCGTGTTCATTATTGAATGTGATTGTCTTGTCGAAAGTATGAGGTCTGCCGAAAAATATCTCGTATGGGGTATGCTTCAGCGTTGAGTGAATAGCGTTGTTATAAGTAGTTAAGGTTTCTGTTAGTATGTCATTGTGTTCGCACTCCAGTTTCTTAACTTTTCTTTTATCTAATATAATGCGATAAATTTCCGTTAGAGACGAATGAAGTCTTTCGACGGGGGAATTACTAGACGATTGTTGCACTGAAGTAACGTGCAACTGTATATCGTACTGTTCACAAAAATCTTTAAAAAGTTTACCTTGAAATTCTGCCCCTTGGTCGCAAACAATTTTTTGTGGAACACCAAAGGAGCATAGAAAATTTCTCATAGCTTTAACAATGCTTAAAGTGTCTCTAGAAGATATTGTATCCCATTGTGAATTTACTGAATTTGTCTATAATTGTCAGGATTGTGTTGTTATTTATTGAATAAAGGTCAATATGCAGAATTTGCATTGGTACTGTGGGAGTTTCTGTTTCTTGAAAAACTAACTTTTGTGGGTGTCTATCATATTTCAAGGTTTGACAGACATCGCATTCGTTAATTATTGAGGACACTTTGGATTTTAAATGGGGTGTGTAAAACATTCTTTTTAGATGAGCTACTGTCTTGTCTATCCCTCTATGGTTACTATTTATGTGGTATTTCTTAATTTTTTGCTCAACATGGTTTGAATCTGTAATATCATCCAACATTACTGTACATCGGATGATTTTATAGAGTTTTGTGGGAAGAAAGTATTCTGTGAGGCTTTGATTTATTATGTCGAAAATATCGTTATTAGTATAAATTGCGTACGTTCTTCCTGGTTTCAGAATTTTCTGTAATAGTCGTGTAGTGTCCTCTTTATCGAAATATGTTTTTGTAATTATTCTTCTAATTTTGTTTTTGAATGGGGTTGTTGTTATGAGTTTTGACTCGTTGCCGGTTTGAAATATTAACTGAAGATTGTAGTCATTTATTGGTTTGTTTACTGTTACTATTGTATTAACTGGAACTACTGCTTCGCTGTTGACATTTATATCTGCTGGAATTCTACTGAGGACATCAGCTACCACATTTTCAGAACCCTTTGTGTACGTTATTTCGTAATCATACTCCAGTAATTGAAGTTTCCAACGGACTAGTTTGGAATTTGGTTCTTTGAAATTCATTAACCATGTTAGGGGTTTATGGTCGGTGACTATTTTAAATCTTTGACCAAAGAGATAGGGGCGGAAATGTTTAGTTGCCCAGATTATGGCAAGCATTTCTTTTTCGACTGTTGAATAGTTGAGTTCTGTATCTGTTAATGTACGGCTAGCAAAACATACAGGTTTTTCGTTATTTGGTGACCCCTGTGAAAGGACAGCCCCAATAGCGACGTTACTAGCGTCGGTGGTCAAAATAAATTGTTTAGAGAAATTTGGATATTGTAAAATTGGGTCATTGCAAAGGAGAGTTTTGCATGTTTCAAATGCAGAAATGAATTCTGTGCTGATTTTAACGGTCTTTTTGCCTTTCAGCTGTTGTGTAAGTGGTTTGGTAATGGTAGCAAAATCTCTAATAAATTTTCGATAATAGCCCAAGAGACCAAGAAAGGATTTTATTTGTTTCCTCGTTCTAGGTAAAGGAAATTGTTTAATGGAATTGATCTTATTGGGGTTTGGTTTAATTCCATTTTCTGTCACCACATGACCTAGGTATTCTATTTCTTTTCTAAGGAATTCTGATTTATTTGGTTGTAGTTTAAGATTTGCTTTGTTAATTTTTGAGAATACTGCCTCAAGGTCCTTAATGTGTTCTTGTAGTGAAGGGGAGAAAACAATAATGTCGTCTAAATAAATGAGACAACATTTACCGTTTAAATCGGCCAGAACATTGTCCATTATTCTTTGGAAAGTTGCTGGGGCATTAGTTAGCCCAAATGGCATTCTGACAAATTCGAAGTGGCCTTCCGTTGTGGAAAACGCGGTCTTATTAATATGTTTAGGCTCCATTTCGATCTGATGGTAGCCGCTGGCTAAGTCTAATGCAGTAAAATATTTTGCTCTGCCTATTTTGTCTAATACCTCGTTTATGTTTGGCATGGGATATTTATCTTTAACAGTTTTTTAATTTAATTTTCTATAATCGATGACCAATCTCCATTTCTTGACATTGGACTTATCCAATTTTTTTGAAACAAGAAATGTTGGTGAGCTCCATGGGGAGTAGCTGTGTCTAATGATGTTTTGATCTAGTAATTTTGAAATTTGTCTTTGAATTTCCTCTCTCTCTTTGATGCTATACCTGAAGGGTTTGGTATAGATTGGTATTTCATCTGTTGTATTTATTCTGTGTTTAATTAAATTTGTGAAGGTGAGGGAAGTACCTTCTTTATAAAAAAGGTTGGGAAATCTATGACACAAATCTATGAATTGTTTCTTTTCTTTTTCATTCATATGGTCGGTATCTATTGGGACTGTCTGTGTCTGGTTGTTTATTACACTTTCTTCGTTAGTTTTTATCGTTAATTCTGTTTCTGAAAAATCCCTCTTATCGCATTCTTCTACTGTCAAAGGTGTATCTATGCAAAAATTTTGTTCTTTATTGGAGAAGTTGTTTACTTCTAAATAACTGAAATGACCTTCAGCAATGTAAAGGCCTCCCGAAATAAATAGGTCTTCTGTTAGGGTTGTTGGGTCGTATAAAAATATGCCTTCTTTGAGGTTAACCGGTACCTTAATTATTTTCTTTGAATTTTCTTCTACTGTATACAAGGTGGAAGTCAATCTATCTTCCATTACTAAGTCTATATTACTTGTTGTAAGTTGTAAAATCTTTTTAGGAAGGTTCACTACTGCATTTATTCCTTTTAGGATATCTATTCCGATTAATCCGTCAAAGAAAGAATGGAAATTGAATAGAAGAAGCGAGAATAACGAATCGTTATTGAAGTCTTTGAAAAGCGGAATCACACATTTTTTGTATAGCTGGTGTGAATTTAGGACTGTGGTAATTATGACCGGCTTTTGAAGTTCTAACTGTTCCGGTGTTTGTACATATTTTGGATTTATGAAAGAGAAGGTTTCACCTGTATCTATCAAAAATTTTAAATCTTTATAGGGGCCTATACACAATTTGATATAGGGCAACGGAATGTTAGGGTCTCTATTTATTAAGTACCCTGTTTGGCCGTCGAGGCACATGATTGAAAATTTCCCTGCTCATCATAATTGTGTAGTTCACCTTGTGGGTGGTCGATATTGTGGATTGCTCCTCTTTGTTGTGTGTTTCTTGAATAATTGTAATTTTTTATATTGTGTTGGTTAAAGTCGTTTTCTCTTGGCATGATTGCCAAATTGTTTCTATTATTTTGATTTGAATGAGCATCGTTCCTGTTGTCCACTCTTGGCATAATCGCCAGATTGTTCCTATTATTTCTTCTTGAGTTAAAATCGTTCCTGTCATACCTATTTGTGAAACGTCTGTCGACACGTCTGTCCGAGTCGTTATTACTGTCGAAACGCCGATAGCTAGCGTTTTGTGTTCCGTATGAATTTTGTCTTTGTGCTTGTTTCCTTTTATAGTCTTGAGAAAAGTAGATTTCTCTTTCTTTAAGAGCCCAATCCAGAGCCTGCCGAAGATTGGCAGGTCTCATGGATCTGACTGCCGTCCCCAAAGGACCTCTAATTCCGGATAGGAACGAATTAAGGCAGATGTCTGCGAAGAGGTCTTTCTTTGTTTTAATTAGAAGGGGTTCGGCTTCCCTTGTTTCTGTCAATCTGAATAGCGCTAATTTGATTTCGCAGACTTTTTTCGTATAATGGGCGTAGCGATAAGGCGCCTTGTCCGAGGTTATGTAATTCATACATAAGAGTAGGTTCGTCTCTACTGTCCGAACAGCTCCGAATGAGAGCTTCCTTTATCTCATCCCAAACTAAACCTGCTCCAGCATCTATAATAGTCTCGTTTGCTGGGCCCTCAATTTTGTTTCTGATAGCCCTAAGTAGCATCTGTCCATATGGGGTTTTAACTGTTCCTCTTATAAGGAGGAGAATCTCTTCAACGTTACTCACAAATTCTCCTAAGTTTTTAGGATTACCATTATATGGTGGTAAAAACCTGATTGCATCAGGGATTTTTAATGAAGACAGTATGTCTGTATGAATTATATCCCCTTGGTTAAGGGATGGCGAATTGGAAGCTGATGTCATGGGTCTTATGTCGTCCAGTCTGACTACTGGTTGGTCTTCCCTAATATCGGACAAGCTATTACTAAGACGAGTTCTGTTTTTAGTGTTTGGAATTAAGTTCTTTACCGTTTTTAATGTAGCCATTTGCTCCTAACAGCGACTGCTAATAATTTCTCTACTCTTTTGTTTTGTTATAAATGAAGAATTAGGTGATTATTAGTTTGTAAGACTTATGTATATGTGTGTCTTATATTCGTTAATTTTGCTTGTGTTTGCTTTGTGTTTTGTTGTGTTGTGTGTTATTGTGTTTTTTTTTTTTTTTTTTTTTTGTTTTTTTAATAGATTGAATTCTATTGAATTCTGCTGCGTGGAATCTGCGGTCGTGTTTTTGTGTGGTGAAACGAGTAAATCCTTGGTGATTGTAAAATTTATCTGTATAGATAGAAGTAATTAGTAATTGTTGAAATCAAAATTAAAACATATAAATATATAAATACAGCATGGCAATAATTTTAATCTTGTTTTATTGTGATCTTTGTTTGCATTTTTTTTTTTTTTTATTTTTATATATATATAAATTTTTTGCATATGTATGTAGATGCCTCTAAGTATTCTTTGATTGTCTTCGATTTGGTAAGTCGCCCTGAAATACCAAATCAAATAAATACAACCATCCGAAAAAATATTTCAGTTGGTTTTTTTTTTTTTTTTTTTTTTATTAAATTATTATTATTTTGTATTTGTATATGCCTTTATAGGTATTTTTTTTTGTCTTTGATTTGGTAAGTCGCCCTGAAATACCAAATCAAATAAATACAACCATTTGAAAATGTTTAATTGGTTTTTTTTTTTTTTTTATTAAATTATCATTATTTTGTATCATTATGCATATGTATGTATATGCCTTTATAGGTATTCTTTGATTGTCTTTGATTTGGTAAGTCGCCCTGAAATACCAAATCAAATAAATACAACCATCTGAAAATATTTCATTTGTTTTTTTTTTTTTTATTAAATTATTATTATTTTGTATTATATCATTATGCATATGTATGTATATGCCTTTATAGGTATTCTTTGATTGTCTTTGATTTGGTAAGTCGCCCTGAAATACCAAATCAAATAAATACAACCATTTGAAAATGTTTAATTGGTTTTTTTTTTTTTATTAAATTATTATTATTTTGTATTATATCATTATGCATATGTATGTATATGCCTTTATAGGTATTCTTTGATTGTCTTTGATTTGGTAAGTCGCCCTGAAATACCAAATCAAATAAATACAACCATTTGAAAATGTTTAATTGGTTTTTTTTTTTTTATTAAATTATTATTATTTTGTATCATTATGCATATGTATGTATATGCCTTTATAGGTATTCTTTGATTGTCTTTGATTTGGTAAGTCGCCCTGAAATACCAAATCAAATAAATACAACCATCTGAAAATATTTCATTTGTTTTTTTTTTTTTTTTTTTTTTTTTTATTAAATTATTATTATTTTGTATTTGTATATGCCTTTATAGGTATTTTTTTTTTGTCTTTGATTTGGTAAGTCGCCCTGAAATACCAAATCAAATAAATACAACCATTTGAAAATGTTTAATTGTTTTTTTTTTTTTTTATTAAATTATCATTATTTTGTATCATTATGCATATGTATGTATATGCCTTTATAGGTATTCTTTGATTGTCTTTGATTTGGTAAGTCGCCCTGAAATACCAAATCAAATAAATACAACCATTTGAAAATGTTTAATTGGTTTTTTTTTTTTATTAAATTATTATTATTTTGTATTATATCATTATGCATATGTATGTATATGCCTTTATAGGTATTCTTTGATTGTCTTTGATTTGGTAAGTCGCCCTGAAATACCAAATCAAATAAATACAACCATTTGAAAATGTTTAATTGGTTTTTTTTTTTTTTATTAAATTATCATTATTTTGTATCATTATGCATATGTATGTATATGCCTTTATAGGTATTCTTTGATTGTCTTTGATTTGGTAAGTCGCCCTGAAATACCAAATCAAATAAATACAACCATCTGAAAATATTTCATTTGTTTTTTTTTTTTTTATTAAATTATTATTATTTTGTATCATTATGCATATGTATGTATATGCCTTTATAGGTATTTTTTTTTTTTTTTTTTTTTTTGATTGTCTTTGATTTGGTAAGTCGCCCTGAAATATCAAATCAAATAAATACAACCATTTGAAAATGTTTAATTGGTTTTTTTTTTTTTTTTATTAAATTATTATTATTTTGTATCATAATGCATATGTATGTATATGCCTTTATAGGTATTCTTTGATTGTCTTTGATTTGGTAAGTCGCCCTGAAATACCAAATCAAATAAATACAACCATTTGAAAATGTTTAATTGGTTTTTTTTTTTTTTTTTTTTTTTTTGCTTATAATCAGACATACGTATGTAGAAATTTTTGTTTTTGGCCGCTTGGATTCATAAGTCGCCCTGAAATATAAACCCAATTGCAGCAACTTTAAACTTTATTATCATACATGTTGTGTGTTTCTCAGTATGTCTACAACTGTCGTCACGTCTTCTGTCGCACAGACGTCAAAATCGGACCGCAGCACGTGTTTTGACGTGGACTCATACTGCACACAAACACTTTGATATTTTTGTTTTTGGCCGCTTGGATTCATAAGTCGCCCTGAAATATGAACCCAATTGCAGCAACTTCAAACTTTATTATCATACATGTTGTGTGTTTCTCAGTATGTCTACAACTGTCGTCACGTCTTCTGTCGCACAGACGTCAAAATCGGACCGCAGCACGTGTTTTGACGTGGACTCATACTGCACACAAACACTTTGATATATTTTTTTTTTTTTTTTTTTTTTTTTTTTTTTGTTTACCTTTATTTTACAAAATAATAAGTATACTCCTGTTTAGTAGGTTCCTTAAATTTCGACTGCGCCAGTTACCAATCGGTAAAGTCCAAAGTGCAATTGTCCAACAAGGATCAAGGAAAAGAAAAACAGGAATTGGTTTACTCTGCTACTTATTTCACTTTTATTAGCGTGTTTTGAAACACAAAACTGAATTGAAGGCCACGATGTCCAAATATTGTCTGAGGCTATTAGCATCATGACGCTCCTTTTATACTGTTTCTTATTGGAAGCATTGGAATGCACTCTGGATTTTAACAGTTATAATTTAGTAACCAAGGTCAGAGAGAAATTGGCTCTCTTCTTAATTGTTCTGCTATATGTATGTATGTATGTGTGTAAATACATACATATGTATGTTTATATAACACTATTACTTATTGTTATATATCCACGTTCCCATCTCTCTTGTGTGTGTCTTTCTGTCTGGCAGTTTATGTTACAGTTGTTGTGGGGGCATCTCGAGGGGAGCTGAGATGGTAACTCGCGCATATTTGACACGATATATAGTTATCATAGAGGAATTTCCGTTAGCATTAAAGATTTGTAATTGCGTATTTATTAAGTAGGGTTTTGTGTTAACTAAATATAAATAAAAAAAAAAAATATGGGGAATAAGGAACTGCTTATGTAAAATATGGTGGTTCAAGTCGACTCGAAGGTTTCTAATGTTTTACTATAGTTGGTAACCCAAATGATGTTTTCAGAAGCCTCCACGTGGTGATCCCCAAATGCAAAAAAAACTCTTAAAGTTTGGCAAAAAAATTAGTTTTTCGTTCTTGCTTTTTAGCCCAAAACATTAAACATTATTGTTATAAAAGAAACTTTAAACAGATTTCAAACCTGGTACGGGGTATACTCAATGTCGGCAAAGACGACTTGCTTGCTTCATTTTTGTTTTATTATACCTTTGCAAAAAAGGTATATTAATTTTGGTCAGAAGTTTGCAACGCATAGAAGGAAGCATCTCCGACTATATAAAGTATATATATTCTTGATCAGCACGATGAGCTGAGTTGATATAGCCATGTCCGTCTGTCCGTCCGTCTGTCTGTCCGTCTGTCTGTCTGTCCGTCTGTCCGTCTGTCTGGATCAACGCAATCTCCTCCGGGACCCTTAAAGCTGAAATTTTGCACCTAGGCTTCTTTTTGCTGCAGGCATTGTATATCTCGGAACTATTCCGATCGGATGACTATATCATATAGCTCCCAACGATCGGTCGTGAATAAGCTTTAACCTCAATAACTTTGTTGTTTTCCAATGAAATATCACGAAAGTCGGTATTTGTGAGTTTTATATACTTCTCCACCAAGTTTTATGAAAATCGGTTGACTATATCATATAGCTCCCATAGGAACGATCGGTCTTGAAAATGGATTTCGTGCTATAACTTGGTTGTTTTAAAAGCAATTATCACCAAATTTGATATTTATGAGTCTTATATACTTTCTATCATATCTGTTAAGTTTTATCAGAATTGGGGCACTATATCATATATCTCCCATAGAAACGATCGGCCAAAAAATTGGTTTTAGATGAAAATCTTGGTTATTTTAACAGCGATTCACTCGAAATTTGGTATAGGTAAGTTTGGTATATATATAAATGTGCCTGTTGAGTTTTAACAGAATCGGCCGATTATATGATATAGCTCCTATAGGAACAATCGAACCAAAAAAAAAATTTTTTATACCCTGTACCCATAGGGTAAAAGGGTATATTCGCTAAAATGTATGTAACAGGCAGAAGAAAGCATTTCCGACCCCAAAAAGTATATATATTCTTGATCAGCATCAATAGCCGAGTCGATTGAGACATGTCCGTCTGTCCGTCCGTCTGTCCGTCCGTCTGTCCGTCCGTATGAACACGTGAATCTCAGAGACTACAAGAGCTAGAGCAACCAAATTTGGTGTCAGCATCCGTGTAGTGTCTACGCAGATTAAGTTTGTTTCAAATTTTTGCCACGCCCACTTCCGCCCCGGAAATTTAGGAAAAACGAATAACTAGAGTAAAAATAAAGGTAACGTATTCTTATTTGGCACACCTAATAATATGCATAAAAGGTATAAGGTGACCGAATTTTGATTAAATTGGACAAGAAACATCAAAGATATACCTATGTAAAATTTGCACTGAAATGCCCAGTGCGACATTGCGTAGTAAGTGTGAGCGAGATAGCATGCGTTCGTTGCTGCCGCTTGTAAGGATAATTTTAGATTGAACTGATGGAAAATTTTAAGGAGTTTGATTTAATAAAGTTTCTCTACTTGGTACAGGGTATACTCAAAGTCGGCAGGTTCTTGGAGCCACGGGCTTGATTAGTTTTATATACTTTCTTACAATTCTGGTAATTTATATGCAATTGATAAGAACAGTTTGCAAAGGTATCCGTACTTCGGCGTGGCCGAAGTTAGCCCATCCTTCTAGTTTTTTTTATTCTTACTATTAACATAGACTTACAAATTAATAAATATGATTATCCTCATATTTAGTAGGTGTTTCGTTAAAAGCCCACTGCGCCAGTTACCAAATTGAGGATCCGATATATTTAATGGTTTGCTTATAGGTGTATTTAAATATTTGGTTTAGGTAAATAAAAAGACTTGTTTAATTCAACTTCAAAAGAAGACTGTTTATTTCATTTTCATATAAGTATTTCCCTACCTACACCCTAGTTGGCTGACCGTAGGCAGAATACCGAAGTAAACTTTTTCTTTACATTCTTTAGACTTATATTAGTGTCTACATCCTGTTTGTTGGTGATGTTGCGACTTCTGACAAATCTGTCGCCCGCTCTCACGACAAAGGAATTCTCTCAGAGAGAATAAACTAAGTGGCTGACGCAATAGTCCCCAGCTATTGCGTCATGCTTTTCTGTGCATGTCACAACATGATCTTCTCAACACTTGTAAAAATCCATTTACTTGTACAATTCATTACAACGACTTACACACACACACTCACACTCACTTGTCAGTAATACATACTCCGACACGGCCATACTGACATTACCACGTCCTCGTCAAATCTTCTTAATACATTTTATTTTAACAATTTTATCTTGTGTGTCTTTAATCTTTGTAGACACAACTAACTTATATTCGTTCATTCCATCCATTTTTCATGTTCTTGGCTTAACCTCTTTTTCTCAATTATTTTCAAACAATCTTTTATTACTTTTAACCATTCAGTAATTGTTTAAAAACATTCCTTTTTTTAACGCTATTTACCTCTCGTCATTCAACATTAGAATAACATAATCAAATGCACCACACGCCAAGACGAAAACAAAAATTCGTATGTCTTGCACTTGTGCTTGCAATATGACACAATTGTCATTCACATTCCAGTTACACAATCATATGCCCCACACGCCAAGATCAAAACATTAGTATGTTTTGCACTTGTGCTTGCATCATGATATAATTCAGTACTCTGCCGTTTTCTTTGGCCAGCCGTACAACATCTTTTATCACCCTTGTGGTGTACTTTACTCTTTAATGACTTCAAAATTCTCAACATTTCCCTTTTTTTTTATACCTTTGCAAAAAAGGTATATTAATTTTGGTCAGAAGTTTGCAACGCATAGAAGGAAGCATCTCCGACTATATAAAGTATATATATTCTTGATCAGCACGATGAGCTGAGTTCATTTAGCCCTGTCCGTCTGTCCGTCTGTCTGGATCAACGCAATCTCCTCCGAGACCCTTAAAGCTACAGAGCTGAAATTTTGCACCTAGCCTAGGTGCTCTTTTTGCTGCAGGCATTGTATATCTCGGAAACATTCCGATCGGATGACTATATCATACAGCTCCCATAGGAATGATCGGTCGTGAGTATGCTTTAACCTCAATAACTTTGTTTTTTTCCAACGAAATATTACGAAAGCCGGTATTTCTGAGTTTTATATACTTCTTAACATATCCACCAAGTTTTATCAAAATCGGTTGAATATATCGATTTCGAGCAATAACTATGTTGTTTTAAAAGCGATTATCACTAAATTTGGTATTAATAAGTTTTATATACTTTCTAACATATCTGGAAAGTTTTATCAGAATCGGGGCACTATATCATATAGCTCCCATAAGAACGATCGGCCAAAAAATTGGTTTTAGATGAAAATCTTGGTTATTTTAACAGCGATTCACTCGAAATTTTGTATATTTTTTATACCCTGTACCCATAGGGTAAAAGGGTATATTAAAGTCGCTAAAATGTATGTAACAGGCAGAAGGAAGCATCTCCGACCCCATAAAGTATATATATTCTTGATCAGCATCAACAGCCGAGTCGATTGAGACATGTCCGTCTGTCCGTCTGTCCGTCCGTCTGTCCGTCCGTCTGTCCGTCCGTCTGTCCGTCCGTCTGTCCGTCCGTATGAACACGTGGATCTCAGAGACTACAAGAGCTAGAGCTACCAAATTTGGTGTCAGCATTCGTGTAGTGTCTACGCAGATCAAGTTTGTTTTAAATTTTTGCCACGCCCACTTCCGCCCCCGCAATTTAGGAAAAACTAATAACTAGTGTTATATTAATGGTAGCGTATTCTTATTTGGCACACCCAATAAGGGCCAAAAGGTATCTGCTGATTAAATTTCGTTAAAATCGGACAAGAAATATCGGAGATATATCAATGTACAATTTGCACTGAAATGCCCAGTGCGACACTGCGTAGTAAGTGTGAGCGAGATAGCATGCGTTCGTTGCTGCCGCTTGTGAGAAAAATTTTAGTTTGAATTACTGGCAAATTTTAAAGAGTTTCATTTATCTACTTGGTACAGGGTATACTCAAAGTCGGCAGGGACGACTTGCTTGCTTCATTTTTTTATTCGCTAGGTGAAGTATAAATAACAATAATAGTAAAGAAATTAAAATTAAGTAAAGTAACTATTGTAAATTCCAAGCTGGATAAAAAAACTTTTTATTTAATTTTAGTTATATTGTTTTATTTGTTCTAGCACAGCACACTAAACTTTACACTTCCAAGTATCAAAGGCAATTAATTCTATTGAGTGACATTCAATTAAAATGACACCTTTGAAAACATTTTTGGTTGCAGTGAAAACTGGCACCGTTAGCAAGCTTTCTTTGCATGTGTTCGACATTGCTTTTGCTTCGCAGTACAACAATTTCACCATGTTGCAAGTCGCTTTATCAAGTTGCATGATACACAACATTGCTGCTAAACATTTAATCATGTGGTGGAATTCACATACATTCAACACATTCAACATAATGAGATTGATATACATTCAACAAAATCACAACAAACTCAACATGATGAAATCCACATACATTCAACACATTCAACATGATAAAATCCACACACATTCAACACACCTCCTCAAAAGAAATATCGAACACAAAAAAATTAACAAAAAAAAACTTGAACAAAATTGTAGTATTTCATTAACATAATCTCTTATCGTGTAATCTGACATGATGTGCTGTGCTTTCTTTCTTTCTTTTCTTCTTCTGGGGAGTGATTCCAATATGGTCCAACATTTGTTGCTTTGGATTGGGGAAACCCAGACAAAACCCAATCAGACCATTCAAAAAAAATACGTAGTACAATTTCAATTAGTACAATAATGAAATGATTATATAGTATACAAAAATAATAAAAGTTATATAATAACGCCTTCAGTCATCATCAGCAACAACAAAATTAAAGCTGGTCATCTTGTCCAGTAAGACCGATTTTATTTCGCAGGCTCAGGAATCTAGCTGGTATTAAAGGTTTAGTCATTAAATCTGCAAGTTGATTCTCTGTGGGAATATACTCAACAACAATTAGTTTATTAGCAATTTGTTCACGTGAGAAGTGATACTTTATGTCAATATGTTTTGAGCGTTTGTGGCATGTTCGGTTATTGGCTATACTAATACAACCTTGGTTGTCTTCATAAATTTTAATTGCATTATTTATTTCAAATTTTATTCCCTTCAATAATGATCTAAGCCATAAAGCTTCTCTAACTGCTTCGAACAGAGCCATGTACTCAGCTTCGGTAGATGAAACTGCTACAGAGTTTTGTTTCTTACTATTCCAGCAAATCAAATTTGAGTCAAACATATTAAATACATATCCTGTAGTACTTCTTCTATCAATTTCGCTCGCTGCCCAATCTGAGTCAGCATAACCAGCAATAATATTTTCAAAACTGGATCTTTTAATATAAGTTAACTTTAAATCAATGGTACCCTTAAGATACCTTAGAACTCGTTTAAGGCATTAACATAGTTCTTTATTATTTCTGTTGGTATATCTGCTCAAAATGCCCATTGATATGCATAAATCAGGGCGCGTACATAACATGATGTACATTAGGCAACCTAATAAACTTCGAGAAGGACTTTCATATTCCTCCTCTGAATTCAGTGCTTCATAATCAAGTTTATTTGCGAGCGGCGTACTAACAGGCTTGCACTCATGCATATTAAATTTCTTTAATACGTTCTTTATGTAAGCAGACTGACTTAGGCTTAAACTGCTTGCACTTCTGTCAATTTTAATTCCAATAAAGAATTTTATATCCATTAAGTCTATCATATTAAATTTTCTCATTAAGTATGACTTAAATTTGGACATAGTTTCAATATTTTCTGTTGCTATGACAACATCATCTACATAAAGTAGTACTTAAATATTTTTCGAGATATTTCCATTGTCATAAATATAAATGCAACGATCAACTTCTGAGCTTATAAAACCAATTTCTTTCAGTGCTCCTTCAAAAACCTCAAACCAACATCTAGCTGCCTGTTTCAACCCATACAGAGCTTTATTTAATTTACATACTTTATCATCTTCATATGATAGACCTTGAGGAACATACATAAAAATTTCCTCCTTTAATTCACCATTCAAAAAAGGCCGTTTTCACATCCATCTGGTGAACTTGTAAATTAAATTGGTTTGAAAGAGCTAAAATGAGCCTTAAACTTGAAATCCGTGCGACAGGGGCAAAAGTTTCCTCATAATCTAGCATATACTCTTGCGTAAAACCACGAGCTACTAGTCTCGCTTTATATTTAGATGGATTTCCGAACTCATCATGCTTGATTGAGAATACCCACTTACTGTCGACTAAATTCTTATTCTCAGGTTTGTCTACTATGTCCCATGTATTGTTTTCATTATCCGAATCTAATTCTTCTTTTATAGCTAGTTCCCACTTTACCTTATCATCTCTATCTTTAATTTCATCATACATTATAGGAATATTATTGTTAATGTTCTATATGACCTGAAAGGTTTATTCTTTAGCCTTTCACTTTGTCTGATATCGGTCTGGACTTTACCAGTGTTATTACCAACATGATTATCAGTTTATCCGTACTCTCATTCCGGATACCATCATCTAAAGCAACATCCTTACTCTCGTTCAGGATATACCTTTCCAAATTCTTCTTGGAAGTACTTGAATCTTCACCATCCTTACTCTCATTAAGGACACTGCATTTACCCTGGGGCTTATTTTCATTATGGAGCCCACATGCACCTGGTGACTTACTATCATTCAGAACACCACATTGACCCTGGGCCTTACTCTCTTTCAGGACCCCAGACTCAGCCTTACTTGAAGCATTAGACTGGTCAATATTCTCACATTCCTTAAGAAGGAATTCAAATTTGTCTCATCAACTATTATATCTCTTGCAACTAAAAACTTTTTCGCTTGCAAGTCCCATAGTCGATAAATATTGGGTTCATACCCAATCAACACTGCTTTAGATGATTTTTCGTCAAATTTCCTTTTCCTCAGTTTCTGATGCACATATACCTTCAAATGTCTTAAACTGGGTTTGCGACTATGCCAAATTTCATAAGGAGTTTTATTACTTTCTAGTGCTCTACTAGGAATTCGATTCACCAAATAAGTTGCTGTTAAAATTGCTTCACCCCAAAAATTCTTTTCTAAGTCTGATCCTTGTAGCATAGATCGTGCCTTCTCAGTTAATGTTCTTATCATGCGTTCGGCAACGCCATTCTGCTGAGGGATATGCGGCACTGCTAAATGATAACTTATTCCTTTGTCTACACAAAATTGTTTCATTTCATTTGACAAATACTCCCTTCCGTTATCTATATATAAGTTGACAACTCTCAAGCTAAAGTGACATTCACTTTTTGCAATAAAGTCCTTAAAGGTAGAAAATACATCTGATTTGTAGCTCAGCAAATACGTAACACAATAATGCGTGTATTGGTCAATAAAGACCACATAATAATTTTTACCATCCACTGTAGACGGTGGAATGTACTTTCGGTCAGAATGTACAACAAACAAAGGTCTTTTGATGTATTCCTTATTTTTGGATTTTTCAAATGGAAGTCTGCACTGTTTTCCCTTGACACATGCCTCACATATTTTATCGTCTATTTCTACATTTTTGAACATGTTGAACATGTTATGCCTCTTGATTTCTAAAAACTTGCCTTTACTTATGTGGCCCAACCTTTTATGCCACAAACGATATTCTTCATTACTCTTATTAACTTTGTTTAATGCAAACGCATTATGCAATGAGTAAAATTTTATAATTGGAACATTGTACTCACATGTTTCATTAAGAATGACTATGCCATCTTTTGTAGCTCTTACACCTCCTGGATAAAACTCAATAGTTACTCCAGAGTCTTGCATTCTCTTAACAGATAAAAGGTTGTGCGGAATTTCTCTGCAAAACAGAACATCCCCCAATGTGACCATTGCCTGGCAGTTGCTACGAAACTTCACAATGCCTTTCGCTGTGGCATACACAAATGCACCATTCTTTGCCACTGCAATTCCAATTGGAGATTCTAGTTCGATGTATTCAGTAAACACAATATTTATTCGTCTTATTCTTAAAGGACTGATTTCCACTTATAACATTTAAAACTTTCGCGCTGGTGTCTTTGCTGGCATTTTTAATTTTAATTTCATGATCAAGCAGACGGTATTAAAAAAGTCAAGGTTATATTATCGTCGGACAACTTTTCAATGGCAGTAACTACTCCATCATAACAAGGTGTCAATGTCATCAATAAATGACTTATTTTGTCCACCTCCTCAACCTTAGCTCCTGCTGATATTAACTCGCCTATCAAGTCGTCGAACAATTTAAAATGATTTATTAAATCTGTATCACTTTTCAACTTAAGGGACAATAATTGTTTTCGGACGGACAGTTGTGTCGCTAAGCTTTTGCGCTCATAAATTTCGTCGAGGTCAGAAAACACTTTCTTTGCAGAACTTTCATGTGGAACGAAACTTAAAAATGAGTCATTTAAATATTCAATTATTATTCCCTTAGCAAGACTATCATTTTTAATCCATGTTGCATCTTTCTCTGCTGGCACTTCACTATCCACTACATTAAGTAAATTATTTTCCAATAATAATGCCCGAACTCTAAACTTCCAAATTGTATATTTTTCCCCATCAAAGGGTTTAATATTTCTTTTAATTTTATCCATTGTGCCTGGGCCCATAACCTATTGTAAATTCCAAGCTGGATAAAAAAACTTTTTATTTAATTTTAGTTATATTGTTTTATTTGTTCTAGCACAGCACACTAAACTTTACACTTCCAAGTATCAAAGGCAATTAATTCTATTGAGTGACATTCAATTAAAATGACACCTTTGAAAACATTTTTGGTTGCAGTGAAAACTGGCACCGTTAGCAACTTTTCTTTGCATGTGTTCGACATTGCTTTTGCTTCGCAGTACAACAATTTCACCATGTTGCAAGTCGCTTTATCAAGTTGCATGATACACAACATTGCTGCTAAACATTTAATCATGTGGTGGAATCACATACATTCAACACATTCAACATGATGAGATTCATATACATTCAACAAAATCACAACAAACTCAACATGATGAAATCCACATACATTCAACACATTCAACATGATAAAATCCACACACATTCAACAGTAACAATAATGATTAAAAAAGGAAGCATTCAAGTAATAATAATTAGAAAAGTAGGCAGTTAGATAGAATAGAAGAGTAGAAAAGTGATGCCAGAAACAATCCTGCGGAACTACCGTGAAGTATTGCATCACAGGACGCTGGCAGGCCATCTACGGCCCACTTATTTTCCTCTCCCTCTCCAGGAGGCGCAGCCTGGAAATCACTTGCTTTGCAAATGTGCATACTGCTGACCAGTTCGCCTGTCTGAGTACCATGTTAGCCACCAGATTTTTAGTGGCCAATGAATTGCCACATATCTCTTCCATTGTATTTCTTTCCGCTACAAATCTTGGGCACACAAATAGGATGTGCTCCGGGGATTCGATTACGCCTTCGTTGCAACTTGGACAATGTGGGCTGTCATCCTGTCCGATTCTAAATAAATAGCTGCGAAAGCATCCATGGCCACTTAGAAACTGGGTTAGTTCGTATGTGACTTCGCCGAATTTCCGTTTAAGCCAGATATCGATATTCGGAGTTAGATTCCAGGTCCATCTTCCGTTATTAGACAAGCTCCAGCGCCTTTGCCATTTCTCCAGGCTGGCGTTCCTGGCTTGCAATTCAAGGGCTTTGGTTTCTTGCGGGGTTATTGCTGATCTTCTCTGTCTATAACACCGCTGTGCCTCGAGAGCTAGGAGGTCGATTGGGACCATGCTCGCAATAACAAGGGCTGCTTCTGCAGAAATTGTGCGAAAGCTGCAGCAAACTCGGAGCGCTCCAAGGCGGTATATTGACTCTAAACCATTCCTGTAGGATTTGTTTTCTAACGCGTTCGCGTACGCATCGTGGACATGATGACGTTTATTAGTAGCAGGCGGCGGCTCTGCTTTGGTCCTCGGGTGTTGAGCATAATCCTGCTTAAAGACTTTGCTAGCCCCGGCTGCCCTCTGACTAACCGATATCAGGTGTTCTTTAAAACAGAGGGGAGTGTCTAGCCAGACACCTAAATATTTTATCGCCCTCGCCGATAAGATAGTGCAGGATTCCAGCTGTATCTTAGCTGTTTCCACCATCGTTCTGCTACTGATGAGCACTGCCTCTGTTTTTTCATCGCCCAGCTGTAGGCCTTTGGTAGCCAGACATCGTTTTATTACGCCAACAGCAATGGATGTTCCGCATCCTTGAGTTCCATAGCCACTATAACCAAGGCCACGTCATCCTATTAAGGTGGACCCTTCTGGTAGCTGCAGCCGCAGTAAGCCGTCGTACATTATATTCCATAGCAACGGGCCCAGGACCGACCCCTGCGGTACACCTCCGCGCACATTATATGTCTTCTGGCCACTGTTTGTGTTATATCGTAGCACGCGATTCCGGAAGTAGTCCTCTGTTACGCGTATCAAGTAGTCTGGGACTCCGAAGTTAGAGAGTGCCTGTAGGATGCAGCTCCAGATTGCTGAATTAAAGGCATTCCTCACATCTAGAGTAATAACCAAGCAATATTCCTTGCGGCCTCCCTTCCATCTTTGCCCCTCTATGGCCTTGGCAGCTATGTCTGTGACAGTAGCTAATGCATCTACAGTTGATTTGCATTTTCTAAAACCAAACTGCCTGGTGGAAAGGTCACCATTTGCAACTATAGATTCTTCAATCCTGGCACTGATTATCCACTCCAAAATCTTCGCCACGGAGTCCAATAAACAAATTGGCCTGTAGGCTGACGGTTCGTCTGGCGGCTTGTTAGGTTTTGGGATTAGCACCAGATTCTGAATTTTCCATTGATCTGGAAAACGGCCTTCCTCAAGACATTTGTTATAAACATCAACAAACTTGTTGGGTTGCAGTAACAGTGCCAGTTTTAATGCTATGTTTGGTGTAGCGTCTGGGCCGGGGGCCTTTTGCACCTGTAAACGGGAAGCAGCAATAGTTACCCCTTCGGCAGTAACAGGGCGTTCAACTATGGCCACATTGTTGGATTGGGACCATGGTGCAACAACAGATGTGCAAGGAAAGAGAGCTCTGACAATATAATTTAGGCGGCCTTCGTCCGGAACCGCTGGCTTTGCTGCACGCAGTTTTTTGAGTACTACCTTATAGGACAATCCCCAGATATCGGTGTCCGCTGAGTCGCAGAGATTCAAAAAAGCTTGGCGTTTGCTGGCGATTATTTGTCTTTTTAGTTCGCCTCTCTTTGCAGCGAATATTTGTTGCAGGAGCTGAAAGTTAGGCCTGCCTCTAGCCCTTTGGTAACAACGCCTGGCCTTCAGGCATTTCCCGGATACGGCAGTTGGACCATCCTATTCTGATGGATTTAAGCATAAGTAGTTCTGATGCGACATCCTGTGCTACTGCTATAATCGCCGTTTGGGTTTCTCCATATGAGGGTCTCATCGCTTTTTTACGAAATTTGGTATATGTATAAATGTGTCTGTTGAGTTTTACCAGAATCGGCCGACTATATGATATAGCTCCTATAGGAACAATCGGACCCAAAAAAAATTTTTTTTTTACTCTTAAGTTTTTTTCTTGGAGCCACGGGCATGATTAGTTTTATATACTTTCTTATAATTCTGGTAATTTTTATGCAATTGATAAGAACAGTTTGCAAAGATATCCGAACTTCGGCGTGGCCGAAGTTAGCCCATCCTTCTAGTTATATATAAATAATTTCTTTTATAAAGCATTTCATCTGTGTGGAATAAATACCCACCATAGCCTAAATCATGCTAACATATACAGTCGACGGCATAAGTATTTTGACAAAGTAAAAATTGTGGTGTGACGAAGCACTTTCTCAAAGCTTCGCCCCAATGAAGGGGATATATATATATTCATTTCCTTGTTATTATTTCTAGTTTAATTAGTATTAAGTTCATGAAGTCATTATAAGTTTATTCTCTGACTTGTTGGTAGTATTTTTATTTGTGGAACTAGTTCCCCAGCAGAGCATCTCTAAATCAGACCACCGCCAATATACACACACACACGCATACACATACATCGGGCCACCAAAGACAGAAACCAAGAAATGCAACGGGTCTTACCCAAAAGTCGCCAATTGCTACTGCGCAGTTTCCATTCTCGCTTACATACATATATACGCATATCACGCCATCCATATGTATATTTCTAATACGCCATACATACATATATACGCATGTCACGCCATATATATATGTATGTATCAATAACCATTGCAACGGGACTAGCAAAAGAAGTCGACAGAGTTATTGCGCAGTTTCTTTTGTTCTAGAAACTTCTAGACGCCCAAGCTACGCATGAGTTACGGTAAATGCATCGATCGCGTCATCGCCAAAATGCGGTGGCAACTTTTGATTGGTCGCTGCCGACGTCAGCGACAAAATCAAAAGCCAAGGGCTGTCGAAAATTAAATCGACAGATCAGTTGAGCTAGGACCGAGAACAAGATAAGTCAGAGGCAGTAAAAGTGCAGTGCGTGAACAAAATATATAGAGTGGAAGCAAAGTGTCCTCAACGGCCAAGACGATAATCACCAGACACCAGACGATAATAACAAAGTAATCCAGAAACCTGCAGAGACACCAAGTTAAACAAAGTCACCAGATACAGAGCTAAGCAAGGGTGTGTACAGCGGGTGAGTCCAACCAGTGGCCAACAGGGCTACCCCCCATAATCAGCTTATTAGGTCAGAGTGTGGTAAAACAATAGCAGGTTAGATATAAGTAGTGTTTAGGTCCGAGGGACATTAATAAACTTTATAATGTTTGACCCCGAATCTCAAAACCAGTCTTAATGATTTATTCTCAACGTTACATCCTGTCACTTCAGTTCCCTCTATTATCTAAATGTTTACGTACTGTACTTGCATGTAGTGTGTGTTTCGTAGTATTTGTATTTTATGTAGGGAGCCATGTAAATCATATTAATCTTAGTCAATGTCCGGGTGACACCCTAATTGACTAGGATAATATGATTTGTCTAGTGCTACCCGACTAAGAACTTTATCAGACCAATGTCCGGGTGACACCCTAGTTGATCTGATGAAGATTCTTGGGCCATTAGTAGTTCGTTTGTACTCGTAGCGATTCGGGATAATTCCTATTTTATTTAAGCCAATGTCCGGGTGACACCCTAGTTGACTTAAATAATAGGAATTATCCAACGAGTCGCGACTGGATAATTCAAACAGGCCAATGTCCGGGTGACACCCTACTTGACCTGGTTGAATTGACTGGGCTAATCCCAATGTATTTGTTTCTCGAGTCGATGTCCGGGTGACACCCTAGTCGGCTTGATACCCTTCCCTTGTGTTTGTTAATCGTTTAGTAGACGTCGATCATGCTAACATATATGTTTTAATATATGCATGCTGGCAAATCACAGAGTATCCCAAGTGCACCATAAGTCCATTACATTGTTCACATACCCCCATCGTTTTATTACGCCAACAGCAATGGATGTTCCGCATCCTTGAGTTCCATAGCCACTATAACCAAGGCCACGTCATCCTATTAAGGTGGACCCTTCTGGTAGCTGCAGCCGCAGTAAGCCGTCGTACATTATATTCCATAGCAACGGGCCCAGGACCGACCCCTGCGGTACACCTCCGCGCACATTATATGTCTTCTGGCCACTGTTTGTGTTATATCGTAGCACGCGATTCCGGAAGTAGTCCTCTGTTACGCGTATCAAGTAGTCTGGGACTCCGAAGTTAGAGAGTGCCTGTAGGATGCAGCTCCAGATTGCTGAATTAAAGGCATTCCTCACATCTAGAGTAATAACCAAGCAATATTCCTTGCGGCCTCCCTTCCATCTTTGCCCCTCTATGGCCTTGGCAGCTATGTCTGTGACAGTAGCTAATGCATCTACAGTTGATTTGCATTTTCTAAAACCAAACTGCCTGGTGGAAAGGTCACCATTTGCAACTATAGATTCTTCAATCCTGGCACTGATTATCCACTCCAAAATCTTCGCCACGGAGTCCAATAAACAAATTGGCCTGTAGGCTGACGGTTCGTCTGGCGGCTTGTTAGGTTTTGGGATTAGCACCAGATTCTGAATTTTCCATTGATCTGGAAAACGGCCTTCCTCAAGACATTTGTTATAAACATCAACAAACTTGTTGGGTTGCAGTAACAGTGCCAGTTTTAATGCTATGTTTGGTGTAGCGTCTGGGCCGGGGGCCTTTTGCACCTGTAAACGGGAAGCAGCAATAGTTACCCCTTCGGCAGTAACAGGGCGTTCAACTATGGCCACATTGTTGGATTGGGACCATGGTGCAACAACAGATGTGCAAGGAAAGAGAGCTCTGACAATATAATTTAGGCGGCCTTCGTCCGGAACCGCTGGCTTTGCTGCACGCAGTTTTTTGAGTACTACCTTATAGGACAATCCCCAGATATCGGTGTCCGCTGAGTCGCAGAGATTCAAAAAGCTTGGCGTTTGCTGGCGATTATTTGTCTTTTTAGTTCGCCTCTCTTTGCAGCGAATATTTGTTGCAGGAGCTGAAAGTTAGGCCTGCCTCTAGCCCCTTTGGTAACAACGCCTGGCCTTCAGGCATTTCCCGGATACGGCAGTTGGACCATCCTATTCTGATGGATTTAAGCATAAGTAGTTCTGATGCGACATCCTGTGCTACTGCTATAATCGCCGTTTGGGTTTCTCCATATGAGGGTCTCATCGCTTTTTTACGAAATTTGGTATATGTATAAATGTGTCTGTTGAGTTTTAACAGAATCGGCCGACTATATGATATAGCTCCTATAGGAACAATCGGACCCAAAAAAATTTTTTTTTACTCTTAAGTTTTTTTCTTGGAGCCACGGGCATGATTAGTTTTATATACTTTCTTATAATTCTGGTAATTTTTATGCAATTGATAAGAACAGTTTGCAAAGATATCCGAACTTTGGCGTGGCCGAAGTTAGCCCATCCTTCTAGTTATATATAAATAATTTCTTTTATAAAGCATTTCATCTGTGTGGAATAAATACCCACCATAGCCTAAATCATGCTAACATATACAGTCGACGGCATAAGTATTTTGACAAAGTAAAAAATTGTGGTGTGACGAAGCACTTTCTCAAAGCTTCGCCCCAATGAAGGGGATATATATATATTCATTTCCTTGTTATTATTTCTAGTTTAATTAGTATTAAGTTCATGAAGTCATTATAAGTTTATTCTCTGACTTGTTGGTAGTATTTTTATTTGTGGAACTAGTTCCCCAGCAGAGCATCTCTAAATCAGACCACCGCCAATATACACACACACACGCATACACATACATCGGGCCACCAAAGACAGAAACCAAGAAATGCAACGGGTCTTACCCAAAAAGTCGCCAATTGCTACTGCGCAGTTTCCATTCTCGCTTACATACATATATACGCATATCACGCCATCCATATGTATATTTCTAATACGCCATACATACATATATACGCATGTCACGCCATATATATATGTATGTATCAATAACCATTGCAACGGGACTAGCAAAAGAAGTCGACAGAGTTATTGCGCAGTTTCTTTTGTTCTAGAAACTTCTAGACGCCCAAGCTACGCATGCGTTACGGTGAATGCATCGATCGCGTCATCGCCAAAATGCGGTGGCAACTTTTGATTGGTCGCTGCCGACGTCAGCGACAAAATCAAAAGCCAAGGGCTGTCGAAAATTAAATCGACAGATCAGTTGAGCTAGGACCGAGAACAAGATAAGTCAGAGGCAGTAAAAGTGCAGTGCGTGAACAAAATATATAGAGTGGAAGCAAAGTGTCCTCAACGGCCAAGACGATAATCACCAGACACCAGACGATAATAACAAAGTAATCCAGAAACCTGCAGAGACACCAAGTTAAACAAAGTCACCAGATACAGAGCTAAGCAAGGGTGTGTACAGCGGGTGAGTCCAACCAGTGGCCAACAGGGCTACCCCCCATAATCAGCTTATTAGGTCAGAGTGTGGTAAAACAATAGCAGGTTAGATATAAGTAGTGTTTAGGTCCGAGGGACATTAATAAACTTTATAATGTTTGACCCCGAATCTCAAAACCAGTCTTAATGATTTATTCTCAACGTTACATCCTGTCACTTCAGTTCCCTCTATTATCTAAATGTTTACGTACTGTACTTGCATGTAGTGTGTGTTTCGTAGTATTTGTATTTTATGTAGGGAGCCATGTAAATCATATTAATCTTAGTCAATGTCCGGGTGACACCCTAATTGACTAGGATAATATGATTTGTCTAGTGCTACCCGACTAAGAACTTTATCAGACCAATGTCCGGGTGACACCCTAGTTGATCTGATGAAGATTCTTGGGCCATTAGTAGTTCGTTTGTACTCGTAGCGATTCGGGATAATTCCTATTTTATTTAAGCCAATGTCCGGGTGACACCCTAGTTGACTTAAATAATAGGAATTATCCAACGAGTCGCGACTGGATAATTCAAACAGGCCAATGTCCGGGTGACACCCTACTTGACCTGGTTGAATTGACTGGGCTAATCCCAATGTATTTGTTTCTCGAGTCGATGTCCGGGTGACACCCTAGTCGGCTTGATACCCTTCCCTTGTGTTTGTTAATCGTTTAGTAGACGTCGATCATGCTAACATATATGTTTTAATATATGCATGCTGGCAAATCACAGAGTATCCCAAGTGCACCATAAGTCCATTACATTGTTCACATACCCCGCATGAATGCCCCGCCAGCAAGAATTCAATTTAAAAAGTCAACGATAGATCTGTCTAATCACCGACATAGCTAAGTCACCCAGCAGAGTCAAGATAGGAAATTAGTTTTAAGCAAGCCAGCGATAGAACTAAGTAAAAAACCATCGTCATAGCTAACATACTCAGCAGAGTCACGGTAGAGTACTTAGTATAATCAACCCCAGGAATTTAGTTGTAAGTGAGTCAACGATAGAACTAAATACAAAATCATTGACATAGCTAATAGGCCCAGCCGAGTCGTGATCAAATAGGCAGCAGAATCATCGACAGACAATTCGTTCTGCAAGCACAGTTAGAATTTAAAATTTGCAGGCAAGTCAAAGAGAAACAGAAAAACGCGGCAGCGAAGCCCCGTTTCGAATTAATGCGATGGTACAGTCACAGCAAAGTATCATAGAAAAACCCAAATTCATACACCGTACATAGCAACCAAAGCACTCTAGCATTTTTTTTTGTCTCCTTCTCCCACACTAAATTGTTTTGATGAGGAACAGAAGGGGGGCTCCCGCTTGGTTCCTATTGGTCGACTTCGCATCGCTACACACATTACCAATGTACAAAGCATAGCAGTAACGGCGAACATTAAAATAAAAGAAACTGCAATTAATAACTATAAGAATAATTGCAGCTTCTGAGACAAGCAGAGCAACTTCTATTTGGAGCAGATGGAAGTAAGGGAGTCACCAGGAAGACGTCAACCAGAACAGTCGGTCCTACTCCCGTCAAGGATTCATCAAGCAGACTTCAACGCAGGCAGTCCAAGGATACACAAGAGGATAGTCAAGAGTCCTTAAATAAAATCAACAGTGAACAACAAGGATTAAAGTCAACAAGCAACCAAGGATATTCATCGCCAACCAGAATCAACAAGGATCAAAGTCAACAAGCAACCAAGGATATTCAACGCCAACCAGAATCAACAAGGATATCCAAAGTCAATCAAGGATCAACCAACGATATTCATCGCCAACCAGGATTAACCAACGATAAGCAAAGTCAACCAGGATTAACCAACGATACACAAAGTCAACCAGGATCAATCAACGATATAACAAACCAGCCGAGAATACTTAGTCATCAGTCCTCAAGGACACCCCGAGTCAAGAAACCTACGCATAGTCAACAAGTTATCAAGGATACCCAGGATAATTAGCCCGTGGCAATATTTATCATTTATTAAAATTAAACACCGCCTGTTTAATTAATTGTTCAATTTCAGCAACGTTCCATTTGGATACTCTAGCAACATGGGTGTCAAATGGATCACGTATCGCCGAAAAGCTGAACTAGAAAATTTCTTTACGGAATTTGGATTAACACAAGGTGGCACCGTAGAAGAAATGCGCAGCCGATTTTCCAGTTTTCCCTCCAGCGAAGACCATAAACCAGACGTGCTTGCACGCCTAGCAGAATTAGAAGCCCACTATGGACACACGGCAACCATCGACAAGAGCCTGGATATCAAACCACGATCACGTTCTGTATCTCCCGCAAGGTGCACAGAGCATGCAATCGAGATCGAGATACCCAGAAATCAGGACCTGGATAAAAGAGCTTCACCCGCACCTCTATGTCCACCACAAGCAACCACAGCAGGCATGTCAACTACACTACGAACCACGGAAAACCTCAGCCCATCGACCATAGCAGATAAAGTGTCCAAATGGGGCATTAGCTTCGATGGGACCAGCGATCCACTTTATTTTCTGGAAAAATTGGAAACACGTGCAGCCACGTATCGCATCCATACTGAATCATTACCAAGAATGATGTCAATTATTTTATCCGGCCGAGCCGAAGGTTGGTGGCAAACCAGCGGCTTACTAGGATCATCCTGGATGAGCTTCAAGCAAGGATTTCTGGAATTTTTCTTGCCACCCCGATACTTCGAAAAACTGGAGGATGCTATTCGAACCAGAAAACAACGCACAGATGAACCATTTAAACAATATTTGGTCGAGCTGAGCCACGCAAGAACAGGATTAACAACAAGTTCACCTATCAGCCTGTGCCTGGAGGCCAAGCCAAAAGCTCTAACTTCTACCAACTGGCGGACACATATGTAGATACGCAACGCGCTTGCCGAAACTGCAGCGAACATGGACATTTTGCTAAACAATGTACCACCAACTGACGCAGACTTTTCTGCTGGGAATGCGGAAGAAGAGGCATTCGAACCATCGAATGCAGCAAACGTTCGGGAAACGCCGAGCGCATTTGTTTGAACGGAGATCAAACAAAGGAAGCGCCAAATCATCCCCAAGTATAAACCGACTTGAATTTGCTGAAGGACGCCTGCTACCATTAATACAAGTCAATGGTCACGAGATAAACGGAACGTTAGACACCGGAGCTACAAGAAGATTCATCAGCCATTCTTTGGCACAACAAGTATCAGCTACAGAAGACTGGAAACAAATACACGCCGCTATCAACTTAGCCGACGGATCTCGCAAGGAGATCACCCAAGCCATCGAAGCCGACGTGTGGTTAGGAATATCACACACCAAGTTACTATTGTTAATTCTACCAGGCATTATGGACCAGATCATTCTGGGTTTAGATTTCCTCCGTGGTATTGGTACCACGATCCAATGCGGAGAAAATTTCATCAGATTGGAACCTACTGCAACACAGTCCAATGGATCATTCACCCGAGTTGATACTATCACAGAGTCTAGTATCAGGCCACCGATCAAGTCGACGATAATTACCAGCCGTGACCCACAGCCCAAGTTAACCACAGATGAACCAACGGTCTACCAAAGCAACAAAAGCCCAACTGAGAGTTGGACCAGACGTGCAGCTCTACCTCCGCCAGCTGACCATGCGATAATGAACAACCCCTTCCGCAAGCAAGTAGAAGGAAGCCACTCACGTAAGTCAACGAAACTTAATTTAATAACTACAACACTGCCAGTGACCCCCGAAGATACTAAACCAAGTGAACCAGCAATGCATGAATCCCCTTCCCCGATCGAAGACCCTAGCTCAACTCAACTTATAGAAGAATTTTTGGCACAAGAGCTTCCTAAATTCGACACTTTAAAAGGTGTCACCCACATAGCAGAGCATGTTATTACACTGAAGGACGACCGTCCCATTAAGCAGACGTATTACCCCCGTAATCCAGCACAGCAGAAGATCATCAATGATACCGTAGACCAGTTACTGCTGGAACGCCGCATAGAACCATCGAAAAGCCCTCACAGCGCCCCCATCGTAGTAGTGGGTAAGAAAACTGGTGACATGCGCATGTGTATAGATTTCAGGCAACTCAATGCCCAATCTATACGAGATGCCTAACCTCTACCCAGGATTAACATATTAGAGAAACTTCGGCATGCGAAGTTCATCTCCACTTTGGACCTCAAGAGCGGATACTGGCAAATCCCATTGGCCAGATCCAGTCGCGAATACACAGCTTTCACAGTCCCCGGTCGTGGGCTGTTTCAATGGAAAGTTATGCCATTTGGACTACATTCAGCAGCCGCCACACTTCAACGCGCTTTGGATAGCGTAATAGGCCCCGAAATGGATCCTTTTGCTTTCGCCTACCTAGACGACATCATCGTTGTAGGCAGCACACTGGAGGAACGCATGACGCATCTACGAGAAGTTTTTCGCAGGCTACGAGAAGCTAACTTGCGTATAAACCAAGCAAAATGCAGGTTCTTCAAGCGCAGGATACAATTCCTCGGACATGTTATCAGTGAACAAGAGATTCACACGGATCCTGAAAAGTTAGCCGCAGTCAGCGAGCTATCACCCCCTACCAATGTACGCCAGCTTCGCCGATGCCTAGGCATCGCCTCCTGGTATCGCCGCTTCGTTCCAGAGTTCTCCAACGTCGTTCAGCCTATCACTAAATTGCTGAAAAAGAATGCTAAGTGGAATTGGGATCGTGAACAACAAGCCGCATTTGAAGAACTGAAATCGCGACTAACTTCTGCTCCCATATTAGCTTGTCCAGATTTTAATTCCAAGTTCTATTTACAGACCGATGCCAGCGACTATGGATTGGGTGCAGTACTGACCCAATATCAAGAAGGTACAGAACGAGTACTTGCCAGCCGACGACTACTTGCTCCCGAGGAAAACTACTCAGCAACTGAGAAAGAGTGCCTCGCCATCGTCTGGGCAATACGCAAGATGCTCTGCTATTTAGAAGGCTACCGATTCGAAGTTATCACGGATCATCAGGCCATTAAATGGCTCAACTCCATAGATAATCCAACAGGACGCATCGCTCGTTGGGCCCTCGAACTACAGCAATACGAGTTCGACATCCAGTACCGCCGAGGGAAGCTAAACATAGTAGCAGACGCCCTCTTTCGACAGCCCTTAAATGTGTTAAACACCATACAGGATACCCTGCCAAAGTGTACATGGTGGCGTAAAATCAATCAGGAAAACAATACTCAGAATAGCCCAGAAATACTATTGGCCTGGATTCTTCCGTGAGAGAACCACGTATTCCTGGAGCATTATACGATGAAGCTACTCCTGGACTAGGAATACCGCCATGGTCACCCGAATCCCGAGCTCAACGGATGGCAAACGTATTCAAATTGGCCCAGACCAACATGCAGCAAGCATCATTAGCATCATAACCTACGACGTCGAGAATGGAGACCAGCCGTTGGCGATCTGGTCCTACTTAGGCAACACCATTTGTCCAAAGCAGCAGAAGGCTTTGCAGCCAAACTGGCCCCTAAGTTTGACGGGGTTT
Organism: Drosophila neocordata; assembly: GCA_018903615.1. Lineage (NCBI taxonomy): Eukaryota > Metazoa > Arthropoda > Insecta > Diptera > Drosophilidae > Drosophila > Drosophila neocordata. Next base: position 208,723 of record JAEIGI010000058.1, read on the forward strand.
GTCGTTTGTCTACAAGAAGCACATGGAAGACAACGACGCACAGCAAGCATAGATGACCTCAAACCATTGCAACAAACAGAGGCCCAGCAGACATCCCCATGAATCAGCAGAAGTCACTATACCAGAGATGAGTCACGTCACAGGGGCAACTTGATGGAGAGTGTGCTCTCCCAACGTCCCTGACCCCTTAAGTGGGCATCTCTTCCACGTAACCCGAGGGCGTTCTGCGCCAACAGGCAAGAGTAATCATGAGCAACGTTCATTGTAAATATAAGTTAGCATGTAATTTTTATTTTTAAGATATTTTTCCCCCTTTGTAAACCACACTGATAGGGTAATAGGCCATCATAGTTATAGTATTGCAAGTCAGAGAACGTAATATATATTTTTTCACATCAGCATGGTTACCGCAAGCAGAGTTATACAACAAGTAGATTTATACTACAGGCAGATTTATACCACAAGCAGAGCTACACTACACGCAGAGCTATACAACACTGAGTTATACTACGCACAGAGTAATACAACCCGAAGAGCTATACTAATCCACAGAGCACAGGAATTCTACGAGATCGGGACAGGAAAGTCCCACATAAATCAGAAGGACAACTATGCAGCGTTCACCCCGGCCTTTTCTCGTCTCACGCACTCCGAAGTAAAGGGGGGTGTGACGAAGTACAATTTTGGGTACTTCGCCACAATGTACATATATATATAATAAGTCCTATGAATTAATTATAAGTTCATACTCTAACTGGTTAGTATTTTTATTTGTCGAACTAATTCCCCAGCAGAGCATCTCTAAATCAGACCACCGCCAATACACACACACACATACACCTACATCGGGCCACCAAAGACATAAAGCAAGCAATGCAACGGGACTTGCCCAAAAGTCGCCAGTTGCTACTGCGCAGTTTCTATTGCCTCTTATATACATATATACCCATGTCACGTCATATATATATGTATGTTTCTATGCATACATATATACGCATGTCACGCCATATATATATGTATGTAGCAATAGGAATTGCAACGGGACTCGCGAATGGAAGCAACAGAGTTATTGCGCAGTTTTCATTTGATTTAGAAACTTCTAGACGCCTAAGCTACGCATGTTTTTCGGCGACTGCATCGATCGCGTTATTACCAAACATCGCCAAGGGCTGTCGAAAATAAAATCGACAGATTAGTTGAGCTAGGAGCGCGATGGAGCTAGTGTTTACGGCGATTAAGTGTGCCACTAATAAAATTTATAATATTTGACACCAAATCACAAAGCCCGGCCCTAATTATTTCATATTCAGCTTTAAATCCTGACACTTTCGCCTTTACTCCTATATTAATGTTTATGTAGTGTATGTTTTCGTAGTGCATGTATTTTATGTAGGGAGCCATGCAAATAATATTAATTCTAGTCAATGTCCGGGTGACACCCTAATTGACTAGGATAATATTCTTTGTCTAGTGCTACCCGACTAAGAAACTAAGAAAGAACATCAATGTCCGGGTGACACCCTAGTTGATCTGAGGAAGATTCTTGGGCCCTTAGTAGTTGTGTTGTACTTGTAGCGATTCGTGATAATTCCTATTTTTATTTAAGCCAATGTCCGGGTGACACCCTAGTTGACTTAAATAATAGGAATTATCCAACGAGTCGCGACTGGATAATTCAAACAGGCCAATGTCCGGGTGACACCCTAATTGACCTGGTTGAATTGACTGGGTTAATCCCAATGTAGTTTGTTCTCAAGCCGATGTCCGGGTGACACCCTAGTCGAGTTGATACCCTTCCTTCGTGTCTGTTAATAATTTGGTAGAAATTGATCATCCTACTCCCTTCCCTTTTCCCTCCTCTGTTTGGGCGTAGTAAGTTTGAGAAATAACTACAGCAAACCTACTGCAAATAGTATGGATATGCTCCCTTTTCTCAGTCATCAAGTCCGGGTTTCTTACAAAAATTTTCTGTGTAGGAAAAGAAACAGTCTTTCTTTAAATGGCCATTCTTGCCACTGTAAAAACATTTTATAAACTTTGATTTTGCTTTATTATTATGACGAAATTTATTATTTATTTTATTTAAATATTTATTTGCCTTATTCTTAAAGGACTGATTTCCACTTATAACGTTTAAAACTTTTGCGCTGGTGTCTTTGCTGGAATTTTTAGTTTTAATTTCATGATCGAGCAGACGGTATTTTACAAAAGTCAAGGTTATATTATCGTCGGACAACGTTTCAATGGCAGTAACCACTCCATCATAACAAGGTGTCAATGTCACCAATAAATGACTTATTTTGTCCACCTCCTCAACCTAAGCTTCTGATGATATCAACTCGTCTATCAAGTCGTCGAAGAATTTAAAATGATATATTAAATCTTTACTTTTCTACTTTAGGGACAATAATTGTTTTCGGACGGACAGTTGTGTCGCTAAGCTTTTGCGCTCATAAATTACATCGAGATCAGAAAACACTTTCTTTGCAAAACTTTCATGTGGAACGAAACTTAAAAATGAGTCATTTAAATATTCGATTATTATTCCCTTGGCTAGACTATCATTTTTAATCCATGTTTCATCTTTCTCTGCTTGCACTTCACTATCCACTACATTAAGTAAATTATTTTCCAATAATAATGCCCGAACTCTAAACTTCCAAATTGTATATTTTTCCCCATCAAAGGGTTTAATATTTTGTTTTAATTTTATCCATTGTGCCTGGGCCCATAACCAATTGTTAATTCCAAGCTGGATAAAAAAAAAACCTTTTTTTATTTTATTTTAGGTATATTGTTTTATTTGTTCTAGCACAGCACACTAAACTTTACACTTTCAAGTATCAAAAGCAATTAATTCTATTGAGTGACATTCAATTAAAATGACACCTTGAAAACATTTTGGTTGCAGTGAAACTGGCACCGTTAGCAACCTTTCTGTGCATGTGTTTAATATTGCTTTTGCTTCGCAGTATACCAATTAATCATGTGGTAAAATTCACATACATTCAACACATTCAACATGATGAGACTCATATACATTCAACAAAATTCAACAAACTCAACATGATGAAATCCACATACATTCAACAACATCCAACACATTCAAAATGATGAAATCCATACACATTCAACATAACAACATGACCCAAAAGGCAATTCAAATATTATCAATGCCCGCGTTTATCTGTTTAAGTCAAACATATAAACGAACCTGGAGAATCGATCGAACACATGCAAACAAAAGAAATGTGCGATCGAACCGAAAGCAAAATTCAAACATGTAAATCGCGTGATTTAAACTGGCAAACATATACACAAACATAATTACATATGTTTGAAGAGAAATGGTTAAAGCAAAGGCCGAATATACAGTTTGTCAAGTAATTGTTTGCAAAACGGAAAAACTCACACATTGATTTTTAACCTTATATTTAATCAACTTACATTAGCTTTTTTAAAAATTTTCTTTTTGTTTATCATAGGTTTAAGTATACTTTACATATAAAAGGCACAAACATTCAAACTTTCATACAGAAGAGTATAAAAAACCATGAAAAAGAAAATTCGGCGAATTTTACGCTGTCAAGTAATTCTTTGCAAAATGCAAACAATTATTCGACGTTCAAGTAAAACTAAGATAATATAACTTTTTTGAAACTAATATTTGGTATGCCTGTCCCCTACTTCTTTAACAGCCTGAAGACGTCGGAGCAATAAGTATATAAGGGTTTGAACTAGAGGTGGACATGGGCCGAAATTTTCAACCCAACCCGACCCAGCCCATGGGCCGAAGAGGAAAATTTTACCCGTACCCGAAAGCTAAAAAAAATGTTGTAACCCGAACCCAACCCGCCCGCCCGAAAAAAATTACATTTTTTTATAAAGGATATATTATTTGTACAGAAAAAGTAACATATCGAGATTTGCGCTTGACAATCTTGTGCGCTTTTCATTTAATATTTTCCCCGACGATGAAAAAACTCTCTCGCTTGTGGCAGAGCTTACAGGTATGCATAATATTTGTTTGGCCACCACTTGCAATAATTTCAGGTCAGTTGCCTGTTTCCAAAAATCTAAAATTGGCATGTTTGAACGAGTAGTTGTTGCAAAATATTTATCAATTTCTAAATCTATAGGATTTTTGTCAAGTTTCATTTTTTGGTTGATTTTCGTCGAAATACTCTTGAAATTCATTATTGCTATTTGGCGAAGTGTTTTCAATTTTTGAGTCATCATCTGTGTCGCTTGTGATTTCATAAATTTCATTCATCATGCTTTTGACGGTCTTCAAAACATGATTTTTTTTCTTCAGGTAAAAAACTCAATTCTTTGAATGGAGGGTTTAAAAATAACTCAACTAAATGTACTGTAGTTGGCTGAAAACGCAATTCCAAAGAATTTAAAGTTTTTTTAATTGTTCTATAATTTGAATCGTTATTTAAATTTTACATTGTTTTTTTAGTTTTTCATACCATAAAGCATATATATGTATTTTGGCTCTTTTTCAGATGATATTTTGTCAGAACAATCTTTAAATGGTTTTAAAAACGTAATTAAATTTTCAATTAAAGCGAAGTCAATATTAGCTATACGTTTTACCTTATTTTTTGATAAAAGTAAAACTTTAATTTCTTCCTGAACATCACAAATGCTTTCAAGCATAATAAAGATAGAATTCCAACGCGTTTTTATTTCTTGTTTTAGAGATTTGCCTAATATGTGATTAAGTTTGGAATGCTTGAAAAATTTTACAAGATTTTTTGAATTGTCTATTAAAAATTTAATTTCATCAACGGGATTCTTCTCCATAACATCGTCCATAACTAAGTTTAAATTGTGGCACGCGCAAGAAAGCCTTTTGTAAGTTTTGAACGCGGCCACCACGTTCGCCCCATTGTCAGTAACAATTACTGAATTTCTTAACTTACTTTGCAAGTTGTAATCGATCAATATATGCTGAATTAGATCTAAATTATTAACGCCAGTTTTTTTTTCCTCCAGGAATTCTTTAACACCTAGAATGGATGTTTTTAAAGAATACGACTCATCAATGTAATGTGCACTTTCGGTTTTTTCGGGTTGAGCGTCCTAACCCATACCCGCCCTCACCCAACCCGAAATTAGATTTTCCAGCCCATACCCACGGGTACCCGCGGGTACCCACGGGTACCCGACAAAAGCCCAGCCCATGCCCACCTCTAGTTTGAAGGTGATAAATTTCAGGAATTCGTTGCCATTCTTTTTGAATGACCCTAATAAGTTAGTAGGGCTCCGTTTATGCACACGCTTCTTAAAAAAGGCAAACAAATTTTCGATAGGGTTAAGATCAGGGCTCTGGGCAGGTTTTCCAATCACTTTACTGCAATTATACAGTCACCAAGACAGGCGCAGGAGCGACTTGTGCTTATGATAATTATCATGGTCATATTTAAGTGTATTAGTGTTTTGGAGGTTAAAAAATCGAAAACTTCTCGCGCTTTTCATCAATTTGTTTCCTAAAATATCCTAGTATACATTTTCATCCATAATTTCTGAAAAAAATGTGGAGTTTAACAACGCCTTTTGATGAAACGCAACCCCACACATATACAGACAATGGCAATTTGTCTTGACAATGTGAACTATATTTGGTTGCTGAAGGGCTGTTTTGGGCTTTCTCCATAATTTGCTGGGTCCGTCATGATGGTACATAATTATTTTTGTCCCGTCACAAAAAAACTACATCATCCCAGTACTCAAGACTATTGTGAACATGGGCAATAGAATAGTTTAGCCGTCTCTAAATGTTTACAGCAGACGGTAATGGTTTTTTTCAAGGTATTTTTGAGGAGTACTTGTCCATTTTTAAGACTTTTCTAATAGCTCCATAGCTTGCTAACTTTTGCCAATCATTTTTGAGCTCTGTCACCAACTGTCTTAGGCTGCTTTGAGGGTTATTGGAGACCTGTTTTGTAAAATGTGAATGATCGCGCTTGTTAACTTGGATGTCCTATTTTCCTAGTCATCCCGGTTTATAGTATTATAAATGGTTTTCAGCTTGATAGAAAACATTTTCGCCAGTTCGTTTGGTTGTTTTCCCTTAGTATGATGGGAATAGACTAACTGAACCAAGTTGCCATAAATTGCATTGCTTAATTAATCTAATTTCGTAAGATATTAAACGTAAAGATGCCAAATCCAAAATAAATAATTTGGTGATTGGATTGCCATGCCGCACAAAATCGTTTTTCTTCGAATTTGAAGTGCCGTTTCACAGTTACGGCTCATTATACCTTTGCAAAAAAGGTATATTAATTTTGGTCAGAAGTTTGCAACGCATAGAAGGAAGCATCTCCGACTATATAAAGTATATATATTCTTGATCAGCACGATGAGCTGAGTTCATTTAGCCCTGTCCGTCTGTCCGTCTGTCTGGATCAACGCAATCTCCTCCGAGACCCTTAAAGCTACAGAGCTGAAATTTTGCACCTAGCCTAGGTGCTCTTTTTGCTGCAGGCACTGTATATCTCGGAAACATTTTGATCGGATGACTATATCATACAGCTCCCATAGGAATGATCGGTCGTGAGTATGCTTTAACCTCAATAACTTTGTTTTTTTCCAACGAAATATTACGAAAGCCGGTATTTCTAAATTTTATATACTTCTTAACATATCCACCAAGTTTTATCAAAATCGGTTGACTATATCATATAGCTCCCATAGGAACGATCGGTCTTGAAAATGGATTTCGTGCTATAACTTGGTTGTTTTAAAAGCGATTATCACCAAATTTGGTATTTATGAGTTTTATATACTTTCTATCATATCTGGTAAGTTTTATCAGAATCGGGGCACTATATCATATAGCTCCCATAGGAACGATCAGCCAAAAAATTGGTTTTAGTTGAAAATCTTTGATATTTTAACAGCGATTCAGTCGAAATTTGGTATTTGTAAGTTTGGTATATATAAAAATGTGTCTGTTGAGTTTTAACAAAATCGGCCGACTATATGATATAGCTCCTATAGGAACAATCAGACCAAAACAAAATTTTTTTTACTTGTAAGTTTTTTTCTTGGAGCCACGGGCATGATTAGCTTTATATACTTTCTTATGATTCTGGTTATTTATATGTAATTGAAAAGAACAGTTTGCAAAGGTATCCGAACTTCGGCGTGGACGAAGTTAGCCCATCCTTCTAGTTTTTGTATTGTCTTTGCATTTTGCAAAGAATTACTTAACAGCGTAAAATTCGCCGAATTTTCTTTTTCATGCTTTTTTATTCTCTTCTGTATTAAAGTTTGAATGTTTTGTGCCTTTTATATGTAAAGTACACTTAAATCTATGATAAACAAAAAGAAAATTTTCAAAAAAGCTAATCTAAGTTGATTAAATATAAGCTTAAAAATGAATATGTGTGAGTTTTTTCGTTTTGCAAACAATTACTTGAAAAACTGTATGTAATATGTAATAAGAAACAGATAAGAACAAGTGCATGTGGCATGCAGGCTCGTGTGACGTCACTGAGAGTGAGTTACATTGGGAGTGCATAGAACCGCAACAGCGAACACACACACGTACAAGTGCGTAAGCTACCGACGCACGAGACTTAGAGAGTCGGCTCATGCGTATAGACCACCGGGGGAGGCGAGGGGTTGCATTTCGGTTGTCGGCAACATCAAAGTGAGCGGGCTTACGCATGTGTGGGTGGATTGGGAGCGGGAATGATGGCATGTAATGGAGAACGGGAGATGCGGTATGTAACATGTCCAAAGCAGAGGTTTGAAAGGCGCTGGAGGAATTGGCGCTAAATTTGAACGCATAATAATAATATATATGTATATATGTATTGTGAAGAAACACAAATTCATGTTTTTATTTTTCTCATTCATTAATATATATATACAAACTAACCCTCAGAATCGATATGCCCTAATTACTAAAGGGGATTAGTTCAACATTAGGTTACAGTTTCTAGCAAGAGAGAGAGCAATTGTTTTCTATTCCATCATTAGGTTACAGTTTCTAACAAGAGAGCAATCATTTTTTATTTCTTTTGTTTCTCTCTCCTTCGCATTTCAATAGCCAGCGACGCCGACGCACCGGTACAGTCGGTGCCAGCATAGCTAAGCTAAGACATTTGGTCACGTACGCCAAAAGCTCGTAGGATAACGGTGATTCATCAGTAGCCAGTCAAAACGCGCCACGCATTTCCGCAGCTGCGTCGAAAGCTTAGAATGTTAAAAACTAGGGCAAAGGCAAGGGTTAGAAATAATGGCAAGAGGACTTAGTTTCTGGCCGCCGGAGAGTCAACATGTAAAATAAAATTATCGGCAAGTGAAAAAATCAAATAATACAGACAATGAAAAACAAGAACAAAACAGGTGAACACATGGAGCCCAAAGACACAGTGACAGTGGTACAAAGGCAACGACAGTGTAAATCAACTCAAAGAAAAATAATAAAATTATGGAAAAAGCCATTACTTTTATCACCGCCAAGAGTGGGTAAATTATATTCTGGTGAGTCGGCCTTGAGGCCACGTTACTAACTTTTATCCCTGTTGTTTTCATAGGACAGTGTGATGTTAGGTAGATTAGGCAATAAAAAAAAAAAAAAAATGGAAATATCTGAATTAGAAATAAAACTATAATCGAACATTGACCCTTGCCTTTATGTCTTTAATTCTTATCCCTCCCCCTTTCTCTCCCTTTGCCATGTCAAATAAATAATTATTCCCCACATTTGTCTAGGTTAATTTAAAGTCCAGAGGTCTCGAGATTTACTTATAAATTTTCTGTAAGTAAAGGCCCTGGATAGAGTGAGATTTGTACCCAGGCTGAAAAACTTCCTTACAGTATATAGATACTAGAGACCCGGCAGACTTCGTACTGCCTCATCGATAAATTTTAAATTTGATATTCACAGACACACACTTTTAAAATACAGTCTGTTAATTAATTTAATGCTTTCTCATAAACTATATATTGTAGTGCATCATAACTCCTGTGTGTTTCAGATACACGTTTCAAATCACTATTCCGACGATGAAGCACAATAACTCTAGATTGTAAATTTTCTCCCACAATGACAACAGCCACTTCATCAATGGTAGGTGAATTGAACCTCCTTGTGTGTTCACTGGTAGGTGTTTTTTTTTCAGCTCGAATAATAATATTATGGCTACCAGATGGCATCCGATCCAATGCTATTTTGAACATGTTTACTAAATTGTTATACTGATGAAGAAACATTTGTAATTGTTGGACAATGGTTCTCTTCACTGTTGGATTGTGAGCACAACGATTATTAATTTCCACATCTGAATTGCCCATAAAATAAATTTGAAAAATTAATGATCTGCATCAGGTAGTGGTAATAGAGTTCCCAGTAAGTGATAAATTTGTCCTTGTATCTGTTATTTTTAAAAATTTGTCCATTAATTATTTCCGATATATATATTTTAGTATAAACTTATATATAATACCTTGAAAGTGGGCATGAAATTGTCTTGTATAATATGTGTAGCACCAAATGATGTCATCTGGAAACAGTTGTTATATTTCTGAATTTTGGTCAAGAAGTGCTTAGAATCATTTCCAATCCCAGAAACTAAAGGATCTGGTGGTGGGACCAATTGTGGTAATTTTACTTTGCCTTCAGCACAACATATTCCAGTAGATTCACCAGTGTATTTTAACTCCTTACAATATTTACAAATTGTTTTCATTTCCCCAATTGTTACCGAGCTGACGGCACAATAATCAATTGCCGGATCATAGTGGAATGCAGCTTGTTCAAGAATCACAGAAGCACTGCGTCTGCGGATTCGCTCAATTTCATTATGTCTAGCTTGCTGTTGTTGTGTTTGATGTGCACGAACTCGTTGTATTCTAAGCCTATCTCCTACATTGTCACTCACTGAAGAACGCAATTCTGACATAGCAATACGACTATTTTCTTGATCTGTCTGTCTTTGGTCATCAGTGCGGTTAGCACGTGAGGTAGCTCTTCGCACATTTGAATGACTACGACGACCTAAGTCAGGTCGTCTTCTCCTCGGCATCGTAAATTGTAATTAATCAAAGTGAGAAATACTATGTCGCGATTCACTTTCACCTTTGTTGAGTAACGGAACGGATGCTACGATTCACTTTCACTTTTGATGAGTAACGGAACGGATGCTACCATCTAATATTGCTCGTTCACCCAGCCAATTATGGTTATTGAACTTTTGCGCTATATCTGGGAAAACTCGCTGAATTTTGAGTCTGTGATGTGACAGAAATCTGTAGGTAATGTGATGAATCCGGTCGAGGTGCAAGAGTCTGACGAAAATCACCTGACAACAGAATCATGGCCCCACCGAAAATATTTTGGTTGTCAAGAAGAAAAATGCTGTTTTGAGGATTTTTCCGGAAATTATTCGAATTTTTCTCACCTTTTAAACCTTCCCTAGACCTCCACGAATAATTCAAGACCAAGAATAGATAAATCCGTTCAGCCGTTCTCGAGTTTTAACGAGACTAACGAACAGCAACTTATTTTTATATATATAGAGATATGTACATAATATATAATATACTGCTATATGATGTTTTATAATTCATGAAATGGAATATACATAACATTAATATTAGTTATGTGGAAGGGTTAATGCGGTACATTAATGTAGAGTATTAATTCTGTATATATGAATACAGCAAAAGATAAATAGGGGTATATTTATATAGTTGTTAAGTTTATTTAGTATAAATAGTTCAGGGAGGAAGGGATTTAACCATCAACGCACTATATTTAAGAATATGTAAAAATTGCTAAAAATAGGAATAAGTTAAACGTTTGTTAAATAGTATATAAGGGTGAATATTGGCAAAGCTAGAGAGCAGCGCTTGCATTAGAGAGGCGTATGCGTGATTTCACCACGAGAGATGCATGTCACGAGCGGCCAAGAAGGCCCATGATAAGTGATGGAAAGTTTTGGGTGGCAAATATTGGCGCGCGGAAAAGTACTGGCAACGGTAGATAATTCCACCACGCATCCTCCCTGGGTCAAGATGCCTGTAAATATACACGGCTGAGACACAGAGAGCGGTCAGTTAGAAAGCGAAGAAAACAAGCGAAGTATCACTTGGACCAGCAAGGTGCAAGTGATGTATTAACAAGTGAAGTAAATAAGCGAGGCCAACAATGTAAAACATATGTGAAGAAGTATAAGTGAAGGCGTGAAAAGTCAGATCGGAAAATGGATATCCCTCCGTATCCTTGCTACAAGTGAAGGTTTGAAGGCTATAGGTTAGTTTTTGGTGGCAAGTAGGAAGACTAGGAGCTATTCCTAGCAGTGTATTAAAAACTAGGAGCCAGTCCTAGCAGATCACAGGACTAGGAGCTATTCCTAGTGGATGGTAAAAGACTGGGAGTTATTCCTAGCAGTACATAAAAGACTAGGAGCTATTCCTAGCAGTTCTAGCGAAGACTAGGAGTATTCCTAGCACAGTTAAGGAAGATCAGGAGTATTCCTGGCACTGTCAGGGAGACTAGGAGTATTCCTAGCACAGTTGAGGAAGACCAGGAGTATTGCTGGCATAGTGGGAAAAGACTAGAAGTATTCCTAGCAGAATATTAGGAGCGTAACAGGCGACAGGTGTAGATAGACAAGACCAGGAGTCAGTAGGAATACTTGCAGTAGTACTTGCCACAGCCAAACACAATCCGTCGATAAGTTTTCATGAGTGCCAGCGGTGCAAATTGCATCAAATTGCGAATAAAATTATAACGTATTGCTAAACGAAAAAACATCTTGATCTTCTCATTTCACCAGCGCCCAATATAAATTCGTTGTGACGTGAAGAGCCAAGAACAAGTAAAAGAATTACAGAAAGTAGCAAAATCGGATTAATAAATTCAAATAACGAATATCCGAAAGTGGCAAAACAAGTGAGGGAATGGACATTTCGTTTCAACGGCAATTTGAAGCCGCTAGAATTCATCAAACAAGTCGAATGGTCAGCAGAAATGTACGGATTAGACATCAACATGTTCCCACGGGCAATGCCAGAACTGCTAAAAGACAAGGCATTAAAATGGTTCGTGGCCAACAATAAGCATTGGGCATTGGTAAAAGCTAAAAAACAACAGTGGAATGAGTCGTTTAAAGATTTCATGATAGAGATGCAAACCATGATGCGTCCATTAAAATGCCCAGATTTCGAGCAGCTAGAAATCTTATTGGAAAACTGCACACCAGATTTGAAAATGTTCATTCGCCTACACAACGTACAAACGCTGGAAGAACTAATGCAACTGGCAGATGAGTTCGAAACATTGGAACTGGAAAGGAAACAGTTCCAACGAGAGGCTCAAAGAGAACGCTCACACATACCAATGGGCGTGCAAAGACGACCAGTTGTGCAAGATAATAGGCATAGCACCGTCTGCAGACGCTGCTTAGATGAAGAGCCACCAATTCCAGCTCAAAGGCGGAATTTTACGAAAATTCCAACAGGATGGGTACAGAATCCATCTCAGGCATGCACAAGTTACGGAGGTGCAGGACATTGGGCTACAGAAGAGTTCTGTTGGAATTGCGGGAAAATCGGAAGGCAATCGATGAATTGCTGCATGCCAGCGGGAAACGCAAATCGGTTCCTGTCTCCAAGAAGCGAGCAGGAGCCGGCAACAACAGCTCCGCGAACCTAATCGGTAAGCTGATAGAAGAAGGAAGCCAACTCTCAGCAGAAATTAGGATAGAGGGTTTTAGAATGCTGACCGCGGTAGACTCAGGGGCCACAAGCAGCTTTCTTGGCCAAAAGATAACAGAACTAGAAGGATGGGCTAACTTCGGCCACGCCGAAGTTCGGATACCTTTGCAAACTGTTCTTATCAATTACATATAAATTACCAGAATTATAAGAAAGTATATAAAACTAATCATGCCCGTGGCTCCAAAAAAAAACACTTACGAGTAAAAAAAAATTTTTTTTTTTTTTGGTCCGATTGTTCCTTTAGGAGCTATATCATATAGTCGGCCGATTCTGTTAAAACTCAACAGACACATTTTTATATATACCAAACTTACAAATACCAAATTTCGAGTGAATCGCTGTTAAAATAACCAAGATTTTCATCTAAAACCAATTTTTTGGCGGATCGTTCCTATGGGAGCTATATGATATAGTACCCCGATTCTGATAAAACTTTCCAGATATGTTAGAAAGTATATAAAACTTATAAATACCAAATTTAGTGATAATCGCTTTTAAAACAACAAAGTTATTGCTCGAAATCCATATTTATGACCGATCGTTCCTATGGGAGCTATATGATATAGTCAACTGATTTTGATAAAACTTGGTAGATATGTTAAAAAGTATATAAAACTCACAAATACCGGCTTTCGTAATATTTCGTTGGAAAACCACAAAGTTATTGAGGTTAAAGCATATTCACGACCGATCGTTCCTATGGGAGCTATATGATATAGTCATCCAATCGGAATGATTCCGAGATATACAATGCCTGCAGCAAAAATAAGTCTGTGTGCAAAATTTCAGCTCTGTAGCTTTAAGGGTCTCGGAGGAGATTGCGTTGATCCAGACAGACGGACAGACAGACAGACGGACAGACGGACATGGCTATATCAACTCAGCTCATCGTGCTGATCAAGAATATATATACTTTATATAGTCGGAGATGCTTCCTTCTATGCGTTGCAAACTTCTGACCAAAATTAATATACCTTTTTTGCAAAGGTATAAAAATTAGCTAAAAAAGATCAGCTAACAAAAGCGAAAAAACAGGTGAAGTTGGCAGACGGAGCAGTCAAAGAAATAAACTGGCAATGGATCGCTGAAGTGCAATTTGGCGACATAATAATCAAAATGCCATTTTTAGCATTGCCTGGCGGAATTGATGCGGTGGAATTTTATAAAGAAAATGGGAGCCATTATCCAATGCGCAGGGCACCAAATTGAAATTCCGCCAATGTGCAGAATAAAAGGGAGGCTGACAGAAAGTATTTCGACGGCAATAGTGACAGATGCACCAGAGATAAAAGTCAGTGACTTTATGTGCGTAGAACTAGCCGTATTGCACAAAATAACTGGCATACCTAAAGTTGGCATGCACACAATCACTGTGTGTGACGATAAGAATCCAAAAATGCAAGGAATAATAAATGAGAAGGTGGAAGAGTTGATGGCTGGATGGTTATATAGAACGGTCAACTAGTCCTCACAGTTCACCAATAGTTATGGTAAAAAAGAAACAAACTGGAAAATGGAGGCTGTGTGTTGACTTCAGTCAGATAAATGCAAAATCCATAAAAGACGCTTATCCAATGCCGAGAATCGACTATATTTTAGATCAACTGCGCGTAGCAAAATTCATAAGCAGTTTGGATTTAAAATATGGATATTGGCAGATTCCGTTGGAACGGAACAGCAGAAAGATGACAGCTTTCACAGTTCCAGGAAAGGGACTATATCAATGGAAAGTGATGCCGTTCGGTTTGCACTCAGTATCTGCAACTTTCCAACGAGCTTTAGATATGGTCATAGGACCAGAAATGACGCCACACGCGTTCGCGTATCATGATGATATCATAGTGGTCAGCCGAACAATAGAAGACCACAAAGCTCATTTGAACGAAGTTTTCCACAGACTGAAGGCAGCAAATTTAAGGATAAATGCAGAAAAATGCCAATTCTTCAGAAAAGAGCTAAGATTCCTGGGTCATCGAGTAAAAGAGCATTGGCACAGATCCAGATAAAGTGGCAGTAATAGCTGAATTAAAACCGCCAAGTAGCATCTTCGTAGAGACAGTTCGTGCCAAGTTTCGCAACGCTAGTACAGCCAATAAATTCTTTATTAAACAAAAAAAAGCAAAATGGGTATGGGAAGAAAAACATCAGGATGCGTTTGATATGGTAAAGCTAAAGCTGGTGGCAGATCCAGTGTTGACATGACCAGACTTCGCGAAAATGTTTTTATTACAAACTGATGCTAGCAACTACGGCATAGGGGCAATTCCGACTCAAGATACAGAGGAAGGCGGGAGAGTCATATTATACGCCAGCAGAACTCTGAATCCTTCGGAACAAAACTAATCAGGAACAGAAAAGGAATGTCTAGCAATAGTATGGGCTATAAGGAAGTTGAAGCCATACTTAGAAGGATATCATTTCAAGGTCATTACTGATCACATGGCACTGAAATGGCTAAATAGCATCGAAATTCCAACAGGGCGAATTGCAAGATGGGCATTGGAGTTGCAGCAATATGACTTTAAAATTAAACATATCGCAAAGGAAAATTAAATGTCGTAGCGGATGCATTGTCACGGCAACCATTGGAAGCCTGCAGAAGGATGCAGGATAGTCGCAACAAAAATGATCAGTGTGGATAGAAAATATGGCCAAAACAGTAAAGGAAAATCCGCAAAAATATACGGACTATGTTATGGGAAATGGGCTGTTATACAGAAATATGCCGTATAGGGCAGGGTATGAAGATGTTGTGTCGTGGAAATTATGAGTGCCGAAACCATTAAGGCAACAAATAATATCGGAAAACCACGACTCTTCAACGCTGTACACACAGGCAATAGGAGAACGATTTCCCGAATAGCGGCTAAATATTTCTGGCCAGGCATGCAAAGAGATGCACGTGCATATGTCAGCCGCTGTGAAAACTGTATGCGTTATAAACCAAGAAAGCAGCAGGCAGCAGGAAAAATGCAAAGTGCAAGAGGACCTCTGGGCAACAATATGCGCTGATTTCGTTGGGCCATTGCCAAGATCTAACCATGGAAATTCAGTATTGCTAGTTATAGTAGATAGATTCTCAAAATGGACGGATCTTGTACCAATGAGAAAGGCGTCGGCAGAAAATCTAGTAAAAGCATTCAGAGAAAGACAGCTGCTAAAGAGATTTGGGCTGCCAAAAGTGGTGACCAGTCCAGTTCGTCAGTAAAATATAGTTAATCAAAGAAATTGGCGTATTGGTACGAAAAAACCTGAAAAAAGCTGCTCAGGATCAGTCAAGACACTATAATCTGAGAAGGCAATGGAAACCACGAGTGGGCGATATATATGGGCCAAGGAGCACTATTTGTCAAATGCAGCAGAGGGATTCGCGGCAAAACTTGCACCACGGTATGGTGGGCCATACAAAGTCATCGGATTTACATCGCCAGTTATATGCAAACTGCAGCATATCGCAAAGAAAAAGTCAAGGTTGGCACACATCAGCGAATTAAAAGTGCAACCAGACCAAGAGCCAACAGATGATCCAAATGATCTGTAAAGATGCAAGGCGAGTATGACTACCGGAAACCGGCCAAATGAAGTTTAAACAGTTGGACCGGCTAGACGACTGGGAGATCTTCAGATGGAGAGGAACGGTAGAAACACGAACCAGCATCAGGTGGAAAGGAAATTGCATCGGCCTACAGAAATAATTAAAAAGAATCTCAATCAAAAATTTTTTTTTGCTTGTTATTTGTTTGACAACATGGAAGAAAATAATAATGTCGCAACATATAAAGGAATTTCTCAAAAAAATAAAAAAAAAGAAATATATATACATATATAGATAAATAGAAAAATCTTTGCAGGCGTACAATTTTTGTTACAGTGCACTTCAACTGTAATATAAAATAAATAAAAAGAAATTTTGAGTTTGGCGGGTTAGCACTAGACAAAGGAATCGGAATATATGCACCAATGCTTCTCAAACTGTAAGAGAGCAGAACAGACAGAGGATGCAAATGGATAAGGAGAGGACTCTCTCCTGCGGTACACCAAGTGCAGGAGAGAGGATTCACACATACAGTGTGTGTGTGAATACGAATAAAGAGAAAGAAAAACGAGAGCGGGAACCCGAAGCTGGACGCGCAGCAGCAGATTAGGGGTTCCGATGGCCCAAGATGCGACAGATGAAATGAATTACATTTTATCTTTCATCATGAGCGGTCAACAAAATCAAAAATTTTTAAAAGTCATGCAGTTGCTGGCATTGTCGGACGATGGCGATGAGCCGGTCCCATTGGGGCCGGTGATCGTCATCTCCTACGAGGGAGAGGAAGAGGACGTGGGAGAAATGCAGGAAGAAGATGCGGATCTAGAATTGGAGGGCAGCGGAAGCGGCGACGAGGCAGAAGACATGGAGGAGTAGGAGGAAGACCAAGATGAAAGAGTGGCGACTGAAGTAAGCGAAGATGAAGGGATCGGCCCGAATGATCTGGCATACTTGCTGGAGGATGTGGAGGAAGAAATCCATAGGCAAGAGATGCTATTTGGTGCCCCAGTGGAGCCAGTGGTGGCGGAAGAAAACCAAATAATGGCGGTGGAAGAACCAATAGTGGTGAGGGCAGAGGTACCGCAGCAGGCCAGGAGCCGGTGGCGTACGTGCACTTGACGGACACGGAAGAAGAAGACAAGGAAGAAGACAAGCCCGGAGGAGATGAGGCGGCCACCAACACCGATGCGGAGGGCAAGCGGCGCAATAAACGAAAATTTTATGGAAAAATTTGTCTGGCCCAGGCAGAGCAGCAGGAATGCCAACAGCAGCAACAACATCAGCAAGACCCACAAGGGCCTATAGGGCCAGCCCCAAGGGCCAAGGCCGCAATTGCAGAGGCAGCGGTCGGTGCCAGTGCACATCAGAGGTGGCGGGAGATCGAGCCCGAGGAGTGGCCAATTGCGGTGGCCGTGGCAGTGCAGGCCATAGGGGGAGGGTGTAACGATCCTTTTTGGTCTTTACTTGCGGCAGAGCCGGATTTCAGGTGTCGGGCACAACGACACAACGAATTTATATTATGCGCTGGTGAAATGAGAAGATACAGTTGTTCTTTCTTTTATCAACACGTTATAATTTTATTGGCAATTTGATTTGGTGGATGTTGGTATGGCCAGAGCGCTTTGGCACGGGCTATTGGCTTTGCAATTGTAGTTATTGTGTTTGGCTGTGGCAAGTATTCCTACTGCCAGGATGACTCCTGGTCTTATCTAGCTACACCTGTCGCCTGCTACGCTCCTAATATTTTGCTAGCAATACTCTTAGTCTTTTCCCACTATGCCAGGAATACTCCTGGTCTTCCTCAACTGTGCTAGGAATACTCCTAGTCTTCCCTGCCTGTGCCAGGAATACTTCTGGTCTTCCTTAAATGTGCTAGGAATACTCCTAATCTTCACTAAAACTACTAGGAATAGCTCCTAGTCTTTTATGTACTGCTAGGAATAGCTCCTAGTCTTTTATATATTGCTAGAAACAACTCCTAGTCTTTCACGATCCGCTACGAATAGCTCCTAGTCTTGTGATCTGCTAGGATTGGCTCCTATTTTTTAATGCCCTGCTAGGAATAGCTCCTAGTCTTCGTACTTGCCACCAAAAACTAATCTGCCTTTAAATATTCACGTGTAGCCAGGATACGGATGGATATCCTTCTATCGATCTGATTTGGCACGCCTTCACTTTTACTTCTTCACATATGTTTCACTTCGTTGGCCTCGCTTAATTACTTCACTTGTTGAATCTTCACTTGTTAATACTTCACTTGCACCTTCCTGGTCCAAGTGATACTTCGCTTGTTTCCTTCGCTTTCTAACTGACCGCTCTCTGTGTCTCAGCCGTGTATATTTATAGGCATCTTGACCCAGGAAGGACGCGTGGTGGGATTATGTACCGTTGCCAGTACTTTTCCGCGCGCCAATATTTCTTTTGCCTTCGGGCTTCTCGGCCGATCGCGCAACGCAACTCTCCTGTTGCTATGCATGGTGAAATCACGCATACGCCTCTCAGCTACAATCTTGCTCTCTAGCTTTGCCAATATCCACCCTTATATACTATTTAATAAACGTTTAACTTATTGCTAATTTCCCGCCCTTTTGACATATGCTTAAATATATTGATTTTATAATTAAATCCCTTCCTCCCTGAACTATTTATACTAAATCAATTTAATAACTACACTAATATAGCCCCATTTATCTTTTGTTGTATTCATATATACAGCATTAATGCTCGACATTAATGTACCGCATTAACCCTTTCACATAACTAATATTCATGTTATGTTTATTCCATTACATGAGTTACACAACATCATATAGCATTATATTATATATTATATATTATATATATAATATATATATATATATACATATATATATATATACATATATATCATTACATGTTCAAATTTAGCGCCAATACCTCCAGCGCCTCTCAAACCTCTGCTTTGGACATGTTACATACCGACTCTCCCGTTCTCCGTTACATGCCAACATTCCCGCTCCCAATCCACCCACACATGCGTAAGCCCGCTCACTTTGATGTTGCCGACAACCGAAATGCAACCCCTCGCCTCCCCCGCTGGTCTATACGCATGAGCCGACTCTCTAAGTCTCGTGCGGTGGCTTACGCACTTGTGCGTGTGTGTGTTCGCTGTTGCGGTTCTATGCACTCCCAATGTAACTCACTCTCAGTGAGTCTACATGCACTTGTTCTAATGGCTCATTACATATTACATGTATTCGGCCTTTGCATTACATGTTTGAATTCGATCGAACCTCCAGGTTCGTTTATATGTTTGTGTCAAACATATATGTATTTAAACTCCAAAAATTTCTCTTAACCTATATACTCTACTTAACCTAAATTCCAAAATCCGCGTCGCTCTGCTGCTGCGCGTCCAGCTTCGAGTTCCCGCTCTCGTTTTTTTTTATCCGTTTTCACACACACACACACACACACACACACACACACACTGTTCTCCTACAGTTTGAGAAGCATTGGTGTTTATATTCCATTTCGTTTGTCTAGGGCTAACCCGCCAAACTCAAAATTTCTTTTTATTTCTTTTTATATTACAGTTGAAATGCACTGTAAAAAGAAATTGTATGCATGCAAAGATTTTTCTTTTTATATATATATATATATGATTTTTTTTTGAGTTGATCCAATTGTAACGCTCCTTTAATCTATATGTATATATAAATTTTTTTTTTTTTGAGTTGTGGAGTTGTAACGATCCTTTTATACATATATATTTATACCTTTGCAAAAAAGGTATATTAATTTTGGTCAGAAGTTTGCAACGCATAGAAGGAAGCATCTCCGACTATATAAAGTATATGTATTCTTGATCAGCACGATGAGCTGACTTCATTTAGTCCTGTCCGTATGTCCGTATATATTAAAGCTACAGAGCTGAAATTTTGCACCTAGGCTTCTTTTTGCTGCAGGCATTGTATATCTCGGAATCATTCCGATCGGATGACTATATCATATAGCTCCCATAGGAACGATCGGTCGTGAATAAGCTTTAACCTCAATAACTTTGTTGTTTTCCAACGAAATATTACGAAAGCCGGTATTTCTGAGTTTTATATACTTCTTAACATATCCACCAAGTTTTATCAAAATCGGTTGACTATATTATATAGCTCCCATAGGAACGATTGGTCATGAATATGGATTTCGAGCAATAACTTGGTTGTTTTAAAAGCGATTATAACTAAATTTGGTATTTATATGTTTTATATACTTTCTAAAATATCTGAAAAGTTTTATCAGAATCGGGGCACAATATCATATAGTTCCCATAGGAACGATCGGCCAAAAAATTGGTTTTAGATGAAAATCTTGGTTATTTTAACAGCGATTCACGAAATTTGGTATATGTAAGTTTGGTATATATAAAAATGTGTATGTTGAGTTTTAAGAGAATCGGCCGACTATATGATATAGCTCCTATAGGAACAATCGGAATAAAAAAAAAATTTTTTTTACTCGTAATTTTTTTTTTCTTGGAGCCACGGGCATGATTAGTTTTATATACTTTCTTATAATTCTGGTAATTTATATATAATTGATAAGAACAGTTTGCAAAGATATCCGAACTTCGGCATGGCCGAATTTAGCCCATCCTTCTAGTTTTTTTTTGAGTTGAGCCAGTTGTAACAATCCTTTTACATATATTGTAACGATCCTTTTTGGTCCTTACTTGCGGCAGAGCCGGATTTCAGGTGTAGGGGTACGACACAACAAATTTGAAATGAGAAGATACAGTTGTTTTTCTTTTAATAAAACGTTATAATTTTATTGTCGATTCGATTGGTGGATGCTAGTATGGCCAGAGAGCTTCTGCACGGGCTGTTAGCTTTGTGTTTGTGGCAATTGTGAATTCCACTCTGCACCGCTGACACTCATGAAAACTTATCGACAGATTGTGTTTGGCTGTGGCAAGAGTTCCTACTGCCAGGATGACTCCTGGTCTTGTCTATCTGCACTGTCACCTGCTACGCTCCTATTATTCTGCTAGGAATACTCCTAGTCTTTTCCCACTATGCCAGGAATACTCCTGGTCTTCCTCAACTGTGCTAGGAATACTCCTAGTCTTCACCTGCCTGTGCCAGGACTACTCCTGGTCTTCCTTAACTGTGCTAGGAATACTCCTAGCTCCTAGTCCTTTATATGATGCTAGGAATAGCTCCTAGTCTTTTATATGTTGCTAGGAATAGCTCCTAGTCTTTTATATATTGCTAGGAATAACTCCTAGTCTTTTACGATCCGCTAGGAAGGGCTCCTAGTCTTGTGATCTGCTAGGATTTGCGCCTAGTTTTCAATACCCTGCTAGGAATAACTCCTAGTTTTCCTACTTGCCACCAAAAACGATTCTGCCTTTAAACCTTCACTTGTAGCCAGGATACAGATGGATATCCTTCTATCGATCTAACTGGGCACGCCTTCGCTTTTGTTTCTTCACTTGTGTTTCACTTCGTTGTCCTCGCTTATGTACTTCACTTGTTGAACCTTCACTTGTTGAGATTTCACTTGCACCTTGCTGGTCCAAGTGACACTTCGCTCGTCTCCTTCACTTTCTAACTCCATCTTCGCTTTCTGATTAATACATCGCTTTTTGATTGTTACTTCGCTTTCTGATTGATACTTTGCTTGTTTCTCCCCTTTCCGCCTGGTACTTCCTCACCGCCTCCTTCGCGTCTCAGCCGTGTCTATTTATAGGCATCTTGACCCTCGGGATGCGTGGGTGGAATACAGTACCCAGGCTCTTCTGTCTGCTGACTCTTCACACCGATACTTCACTGCCGATACTTCACTGCCTATCCCCCCTCTGTGTCTCAGCCGTGTCTATTTATAGGCATCTTGACCCTTCGGGATGCGTGGTGAAATTATGTACCGTTGCCAGTACTTTTCCGCGCGCCAATATTTGCCGCCCAAAACTTTCCATCGCTTTCTTTTGTCTTCGGCCTTCTCGGCCGATCGCGCAACGCAACTCTCCTGTTGCTATGCATGGTGAAATTACGCATACGTCTCTCAACTACAATCGTTGCTCTCTAACTTTGCCAACATCCACCCTTATATACTATTTAACAATGTTTAACTAATTTCCTAATTTCCCGCCCTTTTCCATATACTTAACTCTAGTGTACATACGAACTAATATATCCCTATAACTATATATATAACTTAGAAATAATTATGAACTAATATATTATATTTACTTATATATACAATTCAAATTTAGCGCCCACAATTCCAGCGCTTCTCAATGCTCTGCTTTGAATATGTTACCTACAGCGGAGAGGCCGCTCTCCGTTACTTGCCGAATTGCATCCCCTCGCCTTCCCCATTGGTCTATGTGCATGAGCCGACTCTCCCAGTATCGTGCGTCGGTAGCTTACGCACTTGTGCGTGGGTGTGTACGCTGTTGCGGTTCTATGCACTCCGCATGTAGCTCACTCTCAGTGACGTCACACGAGCCTGCATGCATTTGGTCTCATCTGTTTCCTATTGCATATTTCATATATTCGGCCTTTCCTATAACCATTTCTCTATGTTTGGATGTTTTCTTTTGGGTTGATCGCACATTTCGTTTGGTTGCATGTGTTCGATCGAACCTCAAGGTTCGTTTATATGTTTGACTCAAACATATAAAGCCCGCGCTTCTAGAATATTTGAATTGCTCTGTGGCGTCTTTGTGAGGTAAATATATATTTATAATATTATATATCCTCACAAAATATATTTTTTAAAATTCTTGTTATTTATTTCTGTAGGCCGATGCAATTTCCTTTCCACCTGATGCTGGTTCGTGTTTCTACCCTCCATCTGAAGATCTCCCAGTTGTCCAGCCGGTCCAACTGTTTAAACTTTATTTGGCCGGTTTCCGGTAATCATACTCGCCTTGCATCTTTACAGCTCATTTGGATCATCTGTTGGCTCTTGGTCTGGTTGCACTTTTAATTCGCTGATGTGTGCCAACCTTGACTTTTTCTTTGCGATATGCTGCAGTTTGCATATAACTGGCGATGTAAATCCGATGACTTTGTGTGGCCCACCATACCGTGGTGCAAGTTTTGCCGCGAATCCCTCTGCTGCATTTGACAAATAGTGCTCCTTGGCCCATATATATCGCCCACTCGTGGTTTCCATTGCCTTCTTCTCAGATTATAGTGTCTTGACTGATCCTGAGCAGCTTTTTTCAGGTTTCTTCGTACCAATACGCCAATTTCTTTGATTAACTCCGCTTGCCATCTGGCCGTTGACTGGGTTTGCCTGATCCAATAGTTAGCCTGTCGAATGTGGATCCTGGCAATCTTGGCTAATAATTAATGCCGTCATATATCCTGTTGCGTCGTTATTATTATTATTATTTCTGGCCATTGTTCATCCCATCGTTGATCTTCTTCTGTGAATTGTGCTATCATTGTTTTAACAGTCCTATTTGCTCGCTCAGTTGGATTTTCTTGCGGCGTGTATGGTGCTATCAGCTGGTGTATTGTACCCCATTCCTGCAGCATTTTCTCAAATATTTTGCTGACGAACTGGACTCCGTTATCTGTTGTGTAAGGAAGTTTTTTAGCCTGGGTACAAATCTCACTCTATCCAGGGCCTTTACTTACAGAAAATTTATAAGTAAATCTCGAGATCTCTAGATTTTAAACTAATGTAGACAAAGGTGGAGAATAATTATTTATTTGACATGACACTGAGAGAGAAAGGGGGAGGGATAAGAACTAAAGACATAAAGGCAAGGGTCAATGTTCGATTATAATTTTTATTTCTAATTCATGTATTTCCATTTTTTTGTTTTATTGCCTAATCTACCTAACATCACACTGTCCTATGAAAACAACAGGGATAAAGGGTTAGTAACGTGGCCTCAAGGCCAACTCACCCGAATATAATTTACCCACTCTCGGCGGTGATAAAAGTAATGGCTTTTTCCATAATTTTATTATTTTTCTTTGATTTGATTTACACTGTCGTTGCTTTTGTACCACTGTCACTGTGTCTTTGGGTTCCATGTGTTCACCTATTTTGTTCTTGTTTTTCATTGTCTGTATTATTTGATTTTTCACTTGCCGATAATTTTATTTTACATGTTAACTCTCCGGCGGCCAGAAAATAAATCATCTTGCCATTATTTCTAACCCTTGCCTTTGCCCTAGTTTTTAACATTCTAAGCTTTCGACGCAGCTGCGGAAATGCGTGGCGCGTTTTGACTGGCTACTGATGAATCACCGTTATCCTACGAGCTTTTGGCGTACGTGACCAAATGTCTTAGCTTAGCTATGCTGGCACCGACTGTACCGGTGCGTCGGCGTCGCTGGCTATTGAAATGCGAAGGAGAGAGAAACAAAAGAAATAAAAAATGATTGCTCTCTTGTTAGAAACTGTAACCTAATGATGGAATAGAAAACAATTGCTCTCTCTCTAGCTAGAAACTGTAACCTAATGTTGAACTAATCCCCTTTAGTAATTAGGGCATATCGATTTGGAGGGTTTGCTTGTATATATATATTAATATAAAATATACAAAAATTTGTGATTCGTCACACTCCCTCCTTACTTCACGGAGGCAAAAGAAATGGTTATTCTCCCGGTAGTTTTGATGTGGACTTGATAAACTAGGCCATTTTCTTCGTAGCGGGACTTGCAAGTTTGTTTACGGTAGGGACAGGTATGGATTCTGTGCTTTAATTCCCAGGGTATTCCTCGCCATTGTGGGTGCGTCTTCTATGTTGGCGGTCGCTTCCTTCTGTACACCCTTTTGTAAGAATGTGTGTATCTCGGTGGTTCGTTGTTGGCCGGCAGAGTAGAATTGTAGGTTGTGATCTAGGATCTCTTCAGGGTCGCAGTGCTCCACGTCCGTATTAGCGACCTTGAGAACCATGTTTATTAGGCGCTGTGTTTCTGGCTGTGCATCTTGCTGGGTTACAGGCTGGGTTCCTTGTGCGGTTGCTATGGAGGTTACTTGGATGATGAACCTGGTGCTTCTGATGATGGTAAAACTCGGTTAGGATACGGTGGTTGGGAGGCTTTTTCGTCGAAATCAGTAGTGATGGCCTCGATTAGGGGAGTTAGTACTGCCAATAGGGATCTGGTGGGTAATATACTAGCGAAGGGAATTAGTTCATATACCTGATCTTTGGAAAGAAATGAGCTATAAACTACCTGCATTTGCCTGCCTAATGGTGTGATTTACAAACGTGTGATAAACTTAAAGATTAATATTATAACTAAGATAACTAAAGTAAGATATACGTAGAGGTCTGCTGTTTAGTCTTACGAACAGAGATCCCTTTTTAGGAGGGCAGGGACGTTTTGAGATCGAGATCTCCAACAAGTGGCCCCTGTGAAGTCTCTTCGCAAGGTCTGGCTCTGTGGTTGTCTTCTGTGTCTTCTATGAATTCTCTCGGCTCGGATTCTCTTGGTTCGGATTCTCTCGGCTCGGATTCTCTTGGTTCGGCTTCTCTCGGCTCGGATTCTCTGGATTCGGATTCTCTCGGTTCGGATTCGCTTGTTG
The DNA here is from genome assembly GCA_018903615.1 of Drosophila neocordata. Taxonomy (NCBI): domain Eukaryota; kingdom Metazoa; phylum Arthropoda; class Insecta; order Diptera; family Drosophilidae; genus Drosophila; species Drosophila neocordata. The sequence goes on from JAEIGI010000058.1 coordinate 234,543, forward strand.
TTGTCGGCTCTCGACCGCTGACACTCGCTGTGCGGCCGGATCTTCCGTGTTCATCTTGGAGTCGGATGATGTTCCTGAAAGAAAAGTGTTTTACCTTGTAAGGACGTTTGAGTTTTGGTGCCGGCTTGGCAGCGAATCACTCAGGGGCTTTGGACAAGTGTTGTCTTCTTAGTGGGTCGCCGTAGGGTTTCTCGGAGGTCTCGATTTTATCTTTTCTGAGTAACCGGTATTGTGCTCTGTAAAAACGATGCTTGGTTGCTCGATCATCCTTCTGATTGATTACGTTCTCGACAATGTAAGATCTTCCTTGTATCTTTCGCAACTTGGTTTCATGCTCCTTGTCTTCATTAACATGCTGTTGACCTCGTATCCTTTTGAAGGACGTATCCTGTGACAACTCCCTGCGTGCTTGGCTAAGATTTCCATTTGGGCTGCGCTCTGATATTCTTGTTAAGATAGTATCCTTGTGGAAAATGTTGCCTCGTTGAACGTTTGACTATGACTCTTCCTGGTAACCTTGTGAAGCATGCTGACTAGATTCCTGGTATTCTTGTAAAGCATGCTGGATCGTTGGGGTTCTGGCTTGGATTACTGGTGAAGAATGTTGACTTGTGCAAGACTTAGAGTTGACTCCGCTGGTATTCTTGTGACGCATGATGGCTCGTTGTGGTTCTAGCTTGGGTTCCTAGTATCCTTGTGACGGCCGTTGACTTGTGTTAGACTTCATGTAGACTCTGCTGGTATCCTTGTGAGGCTTGATGGCTCGTTGTGGTTCTGGCTTAGGTTCCTAGTATCCTCGTGACTTCTGGTATGCAGACTCTGCTGGTATCCTTGTGACTTTGACATAGACTTCTGGTTGTAGACTCCGCTAGTATCTTTGTATCTCGGTATCCTTGCGAAAGACGTTAACTCGTTCTGGGCTTAATGTAGACTCCGCTGGTATCTTTGTAGCATTGACTTCGACTTCTAGTATCCTTGGAGAGGGACTTTAACTCGTTTTTGGCTTAATGTAGACTCCGCTGGTATCTTTGTAACATTGACGTAGACTTAGATAGTAGACTGGTATATCTAGAAAAGGGAGAAAAGGAAGGATGTTCTTCGGTTGTAGTTCGACTTTGATTCCTGGTATCCTTGGGAAGGATGTTCTCCGGTTGTAGTTCGACTTCGATTCGTGGTATCCTGGTAACTGCGGATGCTGCTGTTCTCCTTGGGAAGAATGTTCACTCGCTGTAGCTAGATTTTGATTCCTGGTATCCTTGATAGGGATGTTCACTCGCTGTAGCTAGACTTTGACTTGTGGTTGACGTTGTTTCTCTGGTTGTGGGACTTTGTTTCTTCGTTGTATTCTTTGTATTCTTGGCTGCTTGGTGTAGGCCTCGCTGATATCCTTGTAACTTAAGCTGTTGCTATCCTTTGAACAGGATGTTCACTGTTGATTCCTTGGTACGTTCGTAAATCTTGACTGCTGTTGTCCTTGAAAAAGGATATTCACTGGCTGGGTCCTTGGTACGCTGGTAACTTAAAGTCTTGTTATCCTTTGTTATCCTCGGTATTTAGACGGCTGTAGTCCTTGGCTGCTGGATGTTGACTCCTCGACGGTTCGATGTTGACTCCTTGGATAGTGACTCTTTTCTCAGTATGCATTGGTACCATGATTTTATCTTCGAAGCCTCTGCTCTGCTAGCGTCGCAGCCTCCGCTTCATAGGAGTGAGCATCCAAAAGATCCCGTTGGGGCTATATCGACCAAAGAGAACCAACGAAACACCCTCATACCCCCTTCTCATAGGAATAAAGTGTGATAGAAAACAAGCGGTAATATTTTTTTTTTCATCTCCTATACTTTATCTTTATCCTTTATGCCTTTCTTCTATTGTACTTAGACTCTATTGTATGTATATTATTTTTTTCTCTATGGGGACTCTGCTGCTGTAGCTCTGTCGGTTGCAAAAAAAAAAAAATAATTCCACGTGGTTTTGGTTCTACTGTATTCTGTCGTGACTCTGTCGATGACTGTAAAATAGTTCTACCGTTACTTTGTGCAAATTTTTCACCTTGCTTATGTTTCTAATATTCTTATGAAAATTCCGTTGCATATATATTTTTTTTTCTCTATAGTGACTCTGCTGATACCCTGTTTAGCTCTGTCGATTATAAAAAAAAAATAAAAATATATACATATGTATTTCTGCCACGTGGTTTTGGTTCCACTGAATTCTGTCGTGACTCTGTCGCTGAGACTCTGTCGATGACTCTAAAGTAGTCCTACCGTTACCCTTGGCAAAAGTTGAATTATTTATAAAAAAAAATTTTTTCCATCATTTATATATTGCACCAATAAAGAAAATCCCCAAAAATATATTTTACATGCGAATATAATTAAATGATATAATATAATGCGATCATATTATAATATAATATAATTGGTTAATTTTTTTTTTCAATATTATAGGGTAGCAATAAATTTTTTTCAAATAATATGAATAATATGAGAAGGGCAAATAAATATGGTGGGGCTTTAATCCACAAAATTAATCCCTACACTAAGCTTGCCTAATTAATTTAAAATCTTTCTCGAGGTCCCTGCTCGGGCGCCATCTGTAAGGAAGTTTTTCAGCCTGGGTACAAATCTCACTCTATCCAGGGCCTTTACTTACAGAAAATTTATAAGTAAATCTCGAGACCTCTAGATTTTAAACTAATATAGACAAAGGTGGAGAATAATTATTTATTTGACATGACACAGAGAGAGAAAGGGGGAGGGATAAGAACTAAAGACATAAAGGCAAGGGTCAATGTTCGATTATAATTTTTATTTCTAATTCATGTATTTCCATTTTTTTGTTTTATTGCCTAATCTACCTAACATCACACTGTCCTATGAAAACAACAGGGATAAAGGGTTAGTAACGTGGCCTCAAGGCCAACTCACCCGAATATAATTTACCCACTCTTGGCGGTGATAAAAGTAATGGCTTTTTCCATAATTTTATTATTTTTCTTTGATTTGATTTACACTGTCGTTGCTTTTGTACCACTGTCACTGTGTCTTTGGGTTCCATGTGTTCATCTGTTTTGTTCTTGTTTTTCATTGTCTGTATTATTTGATTTTTCACTTGCCGATAATTTTATTTTACATGTTAACTCTCCGGCGGCTAGAAACTAAATCATCTTGCCATTATTTCTAACCCTTGCCTTTGCCCTAGTTTTTAACATTCTAAGCTTTCGACCCAGCTGCGGAAATGCGTGGCGCGTTTTGACTGGCTACTGATGAATCACCGTTATCCTACGAGCTTTTGGCGTACGTGACCAAACGTCTTAGCTTAGCTATGCTGACACCGACTGTACCGGTGCGTCGGCGTCGCTGGCTATTGAAATGCGAAGGAGAGAGAAAAAAGGGAAATAGAAAATAATTGCTCTCTTGCTAGAAACGGTAACATAATGATGAAATAGAAAACAATTGCTCTCTTGCTAGAAACAGTAACCTAATGTTGAACTAATCCCCTTTAGTAATTAGGGCATATCGATTCTGAGGGTTAGCTTAATGCTATTTATATTAATATATAAAAAATACCAAGATTTGTGATTCGTCACAGTTGTCACCACTTTTGGCAGCCCAAATCTAGCAGCACTCTTTCTCTGAATGCTTTTACTAGATTTTCTGCCGACGCCTTTCTCATTGGTACAAGCTCCGTCCATTTTGAGAATCTAGCAAGCAATACTGAATTTCCATGGTTAGATTTTGGCAATGGCCCAACGAAATCAGCGTATATTGTTGCCCATGGCTCCTCTGGCACTTGCGTCAGCATTTTTTCTGCTGCCTGCTGCTGGCTTGGTTTATAACGCATACAGTTTTCACAGCGGCTGACATATATTTTCCTTTACTTTTTTGGCCATATTTTCTATCCACACACAGCTTTGAGCCGACTGATCATTTTTGTTGCGACTATCCTGCATCCTTCTGCATGCTTCCAATGGTTGCCGTGACAATGCATCCGCTACGACATTTAATTTTCCTTTGCGATATGTTATTTTAAAGTCATATTGCTGCAACTCCAATGCCCATCTTGCAATCCGCCCTGTTGGAATTTCGATGCTATTTAGCCATTTCAGTGCCATGTGATCAGTAGTAGCCCATACTATTGCTAGACCTTCATTTTTTGTTCCTGAATAGTATTGTTCCGCAGGATTCAGAGTTCTGCTGGAGTTAACAATCGGTAAAGTCCAAGTGGAATTGTCCAACAAGGATCAAGGAAAAGAAAAAAAGGAATTTGTTTACTTTGCTACTTTTATTTCACTTTTATTAGCTATGCACGTGTTTTGAAACTAGAACACAAAACTGAATTGAAGGCCACGATGTCCAATCATTGTCTGAACCTATTAGCATCATGACGCTCCTTTTATACTGTTTCTTATTGGAAGCATTGGAATGCACTCTGGATTTGAACAGTTATAATTTAGTAACCAAGGTCAGAGAGAAATTGGCTCTCTTCTTAATTGTTCTGCTATATGTATGCATGTGTGTAAATAGATACATATGTATGTTCATATAACACTATTACTTATTGTTATATATCCACGTTCCCATCTCTTTTGTGTGTGTCTTTCTGTCTGGCAGTTTATGTTACAGTTGTTGTGGGGGCATCTCGAGGGGAGCTGAGATGGTAACTCCTCCCCCCCTGGAATGAAGTGAAGGCCAAAGCGAAGGTATGGTCGGAACGTTTGTAGATGGAGTTGTTGTTGTTGTTGTTACCGGAGTTATCCTTTTAGTTCTCAGGGCCCATAGTATCGCTACTGTGATCATCATGATGGCAACGATTTAGCTTTTATGTAAATGGAGTCTTTGGAAGTTCAAGTCTGGAATGATGTTGTTAATCCTTAGATCCTCGAGTCTTGGTATAGATAATTATCTATACTAATTGGTCTACTTCGTTGTACGTTATGTTTGTGGCTTCGTACTTTACTCCATCAATGGTTACCGAACAATTGTTAATGAAAATTAAGGCTGACCCTTTGATTATTCTTGGTCGGCTACATGATGGGATTGTTTTTTTTTTTTTTTTTTTTTTTTGCGTTGCATAATTTGATAAATGTGTTACTCTTCGCTGATGTCTCTGACATCACAAGTCGCCTTTTTGATTCTCCAGTAGATCTTTCAGGCAGTGATTGTAGGAGTTGTCTTCTGCTGCTGCGTTATCGGAAATAAACAGTTCATGGATTCGTGGACATTCTTGCTTAAAGTATTGTATATTGCCAGCTAGGCTATGAGTTAAGTAGTTTGGTAAAACTAACATTTTTGTTATGTTAAATGATAATGGGATAACATGACTTAATTCGTAAACAGATGGGTCAAAAATGGGAACTTTTATCTTAAATATAACAATGTTTTCATTAATATAGGTTTCTAAATCTAATAACCTGTATAGGTGTTCGTCTGATTTTATTGTTACATTTTGGTCTGTATTTATTTTTATACCCTGTACCCATAGGGTAAAAGGGTATATTAAAGTCGCTAAAATGTATGTAACAGGCAGAAGGAAGCATTTCTGACCCCATAAAGTATATATATTCTTGATCAGCATCAACAGCCCAGTCGATTGAGACATGTCCGTCTGTCCGTCTGTCCGTCCGTCCGTCCGTCTGTCCGTCCGTCCGTCTGTCCGTCCGTCCGTCTGTCCGTCCGTATGAACACGTGGATCTCAGAGACTACAAAAGCTAGAGCAACCAAATTTGGTGTCAGCATTCGTGTAGTGTCTACGCAGATCAAGTTTGTTTCAAATTTTTGCCACGCCCACTTCCGCCCCCGCAATTTAGGAAAAACGAATAACTAGTGTTATATTCAAGGTAGCGTATTCTTATTTGGCACACCCAATAATATGGCCAAAAGGTAACTGCTGGCCAAATTTCGTTAAAATCTGACAAGAAATATCGGAGATATATCTATATACATTTTGTACTGAAATGCTCAGTGCGACATTGCGTGCTAAGTGTGAGCGAGATAGCATGCCTTCGTTGCTGCCGCTTGTGAGGAGAATTTTAGTTTGAACTGATGGCAAATTTTAAGGAGTTTGATTTAATACAGTTACTCTCCTTGGCACAGGGTATACTCAAAGTCGGCAGGGACGACTTGCTTGCTTCATTCTTATTATTAACAATTCTATTTCGTCTAATATGAATTCATTTTTTGCCAGTAATATGCTCTCTGCAGTATTATTTATATGGTTATACCTTAAATCAAGATTTACGTTAATTCTGGCGATATACTTCAATAAATGAATTTCATTATGTCTTGTGTTAAAGATTTAAAAATATTATTTTTATAGTTTTTGATCAATAAGTTTATGTTTTCTTGTTCATTATTAATGTGTTTTGTAATATTTTTAAACCTTAATGATATTTCTTTATTGATTGATTATTGTTGGTTGGCATTTTGTAACAGGTAATTTTCATTTTCTTGTATTTTATTAAATTCTTATTTTATTTATTTTTTTTTTTTTTTTTTTTTGTAAATTGTTTAGATCTTTTTTATGAATCACATTCCTATGTGACTTAATAATTTTAGCCTCCTGCCTTAATTTGGGAATACCTGTGAAGTATTTGACTTATTATTTTGTGTTCTTTTTTTTTTATTTTGGACTTATTAATTTTTTGATTTTTGTGTGTAATTAGTGTAATCCCTTTATCTTGTAGAACTCGATGCTTAGAAAAACGCGATGTCAACTTATTTCTCCTATTTTCTTTCCTGAATACTATTTCATCTGGTTCTAATGTTTTTGGGTTTTTTCTGTTTTTGTTTGCTTTTTCTATCCTAAACTTTTTGATATTTTCCATCTCTTGTTTGAGTTCTGGATAGATTATGTTTTGAAAGTAATCTTGTTCATTATTGAATGTGATTGTCTTGTCGAAAGTATGAGGTCTGCCGTAAAATATCTCGTATGGGGTATGCTTCAGCGTTGAGTGAATAGCGTTGTTATAAGTAATTAAGGTTTCTGTTAGTATGTCATTGTGTTCGCACTCCAGTATCTTAACTTTTCTTTTATCTAATATAATGCGATAGATTTCCGTTAGGGACGAATGAAGTCTTTCGACAGGGGAATTACTAGATGTTGTTGTACTGAAGTAACGTGGAGTTTTATAACGTATTGTTCACAAAAATCTTTAAAAAGTTTACCTTGAAATTCTGCCCCTTGGTCGCAAACAATTTTTTGCGGAACACCAAAGGAGCATCGAAAATTTTCTCATAGCCTTAACAATGTTTAATGTGTCTCTAGAAGATATTGTATATGCCATTGCGAATTTACTGAATTTGTCTATATTTGTCAGGATTGTGTTGTTGTTTATTGAATAAAGGTCAATATGCAAAATTTGCATCGGTACTGTGGGAGTTTCTGTTTCTTGAAAAACTAACTTTTGTGGGTGTCTATCATATTTCAAGGTTTGACAGACATCGCATTCGTTAATTATTGAGGACACTTTGGATTTTAAATGGGGTGTGTAAAACATTCTTTTTAGATGAGCTACTGTTTCGTCTATCCCTCTATGGTTACTATTTATGTGGTATTTCTTAATTTTTTGCTCAACATGGTTTGAATCTGTAATATCATCCAACATTACTGTACATCGGATGATTTTATAGAGTTTTGTGGGAAGAAAGTATTCTGTGTGGCTTTGATTTATTATGTCGAAAATATCGTTATTAGTATAAATTGCGTATGTTCTTCCTGGTTTCAGAATTTTCCGTAATAGTCGTGTAGTGTCCTCTTTATCGAAATATGTTTTTGTAATTATTCTTCTAATTTTGTTTTTGAATGGGGTTGTTGTTATGAGTTTTGACTCGTTGCCGGTTTGAAATATTAACTGAAGATTGTAGTCATTTATTGGTTTGTTTACTGTTACTATTGTATTAACTGGAACTACTGCTTCGCTGTTGACATTTATATCTGCTGGAACTCTACTGAGGACATCAGCTACCACATTTTCAGAACCCTTTATGTACGTTATTTCGTAATCATACTCCAGTAATTGAAGTTTCCAACGGACTAGTTTGGAATTTGGTTCTTTGAAATTCATTAACCATGTTAGGGGTTTATGGTCGGTGACTATTTTAAATCTTTCACCAAAGAGGTAGGGGCGGAAATGTTTAGTTGCCCAGATTATGGCAAGCATTTCTTTTTCGACTGTTGAATAGTTGAGTTCTGTATCTGTTAACTTACGGCTAGCAAAACATACAGGTTTTTCGTTATTTGGTGACCCCTGTGAAAGGACAGCTCCAATAGCGACGTTACTAGCGTCGGTGGTCAAAATAAATTGTTTAGAGAAATTTGGATATTGTAAAATTGGGTCATTGCAAAGAAGAGTTTTGCATGTTTCAAATGCAGAAATGAATTCTGTGCTGATTTTAACGGTCTTTTTGCCTTTCAGCTGTTGTGTAAGTGGTTTGGTAATGGTAGCAAAATCTCTAATAAATTTTCGATAATAGCCCAAGAGACCAAGAAAGGATTTTATTTGTTTCCTCGTTCTAGGTAAAGGAAATTGTTTAATGGAATTATTGGGGTTTGGTTTAATTCCATTTTCTGTCACCACATGACCTAGGTATTCTATTTCTTTTCTAAGGAATTCTGATTTATTTGGTTGTAGTTTAAGATTTGCTTTGTTAATTTTTGAGAATACTGCCTCAAGGTCCTTAATGTGTTCTTGTAGTGAAGAGGAGAAAACAATAATGTCGTCTAAATAAATGAGACAAGATTTACCGTTTAAATCGGCCAGAACATTGTCCATTATTCTTTGGAAAGTTGCTGGGGCATTAGTTAGTCCAAATGGCATTCTGACAAATTCGAAATTGTGGAAAACGCGGTCTTATTAATATGTTTAGGCTCCATTTCGATCTAATGGTAGCCGCTGGCTAAGTCTAATGCAGTAAAATATTTTGCTCTGCCTATTTTGTCTAATACCTCGTTTATGTTTGGCATGGGATATTTATCTTTAACAGTTTTTATACCCTGTACCCATAGGGTAAAAGGGTATATTAAAGTCGCTAAAATGTATGTAACAGGCAGAAGGAAGCATTTCCGACCCCATAAAGTATATATATTCTTGATCAGCATCAACAGCCGAGTCGATTGAGACATGTCCGTCTGTCCGTCTGTCCGTCTGTCCGTCCGTATGAACACGTGGATCTCAGAGACTACAAGAGCTAGAGCAACCAAATTTGGTGTCAGTATTCGTGTAGTGTCTACGCAGATCAAGTTTGTTTCAAATTTTTGCCACGCCCACCTCCGCCCCCGTAATTTAGGAAAAACGAATAACTAGAGTAAAATTAAAGGTAGCGTGTTCCTATTTGGCACACCCAATAGTATGGCCAAAAGGTATCAGCTGACCAAATTTCGTTAAAATCGGACAAGAAATATCGGAGATATATCTTTGTACAATTTGTACTGAAATGCCCAGTGCGACATTGCGTAGTAAGTGTGAGCGAGATAGCATGCGTTCGTTGCTGCCGCTTGTAAGGTGAATTTTGTTTTGAATTAATGGCGAATTCGAAGGAGTTTGATTTTATAAAGTTCATCTACTTGGTACAGGGTATACTCAAAGTCGGCAGGGACGACTTGCTTGCTTCATTTCATTTAATTTTCTATAATCGATGACCAATCTCCATTTCTTGACATTGGACTTATCCAATTTTTTTGAAACAAGAAATGTTGGTGAGCTCCATGGGGAGTAGCTGTGTCTAATGATGTCTTGATCTAGTAATTTTGAAATTTGTCTTTGAATTTCCTCTCTCTCTTTGATGCTATACCTGAAGGGTTTGGTATAGATTGGTATTTCATCTGTTGTATTTATTCTGTGTTTAATTAAATTTGTGAAGGTGAGGGAAGTACCTTCTTTATAGAAAAGGTTGGGAAATCTATGACACAAATCTATGAATTGTTTCTTTTCTTCTTCATTCATATGGTCGGTATCTATTGGGATTGTCTATGTCTGGTTGTTTGTTTTACTTTCTTCGTTAGTTTTTATCGTTAATTCTGTTTCTGAAAAATCCCTCCTGTCCATATGGGGTTTTAACTGTTCCTCTTATAAGGAGGAGAATCTCTTCAACGTTACTCACAAATTCTCCTAAGGTTTTAGGATTACCATTATAAGATGGTAAAAACCTGATTGCATCAGGGATTTTTAATGAAGACAGTATGTCTGTATGAATTATATCCCCTTGGTTAAGGGGTGGCGAATTGGAAGCTGATGTCATGGGTGTAATGTCGTCCAGTCTGACTGCTGGTTGGTCTTCCCTAATATCGGATAAGCTATTACTAAGACGAGTTCTGTTTTTAGTGTTTGGAATTAAGTTCTTTACCGTTTTTAATGTAGCCATTTGCCCCTAACAGCGACTGCTACTAATTAATTTCTCTATTTGTTTTGTTATAAATGAAGAATTAGATGATTCATAGTTTGTAAAACTTATGTATATGTGTGTCTTATATTAGTTAATTTTGCTTGTGTTTGCTTTGTGTTTTGTTGTGTTGTGTGTTATTGTGTTTTGTTGTGTTGTGTGTTATTGTGTTTTGTTGTGTGTTATTGTGTTTTTTTATTTTTTTTATTTTTTTTTTTTTTTTTGGTTTTAATAGATTGAATTCTATTGAATTCTGCTGCGTGGAATCTGCGGTCGTGTTTTTGTGTGGTGAAACGAGTAAATCCTTGGTGATTGTAAAATTTATCTGTATAGATAAAAGTAATTAGTAATTGTTGAAATCAAAATTAAAACATGTAAATATATAAATACAGCATGGCAATAATTTTAATCTTGTTTTATTGTGATCTTAGTTTGCATTTTTTTTTTTTTCTATATATATATATATATAAAATATATATATTTTTATATATATATATATATAAATTTTTTGCATATGTATGTAGATGCCTTTAGTTATTCTTTGATTGTCTTCGATTTGGTAAGTCGCCCTGAAATACCAAATCAAATAAATACAACCATCTGAAAATATTTCATTTGTTTTTTTTTTTTTTTATTAAATTATTATTATTTTGTATTATTATGCATATGTATGTATATGCCTTTACAGGTATTCTTTGATTGTCTTTGATTTGGTAAGTCGCCCTGAAATACCAAATGAAATAAATACAACCATTTGAAAATTTTTTTGCTTATTATCAAACATACGTATGTAGAAATTTTTGTTTTTGGCCGCTTGGATTCATAAGTCGCCCTGAAATATTAACCCAATTGCAGCAACTTCAAACTTTATTATCATACATGTTGTGTGTCTCTGAGTATGTCTACAACTGTCGCACGTATTCTGTCGCACAGACGTCAAAATCGGACCGCAGCACGTGTTTTGACGTGGACTCATATTGCACACAAACACTTTGATATTTTTATTTTTGGCCGCTTGGATTCATAAGTCGCCCTGAAATATAAACCCAATTGCAGCAACTTCAAACTTTATTATCATACATGTTGTGTGTTTCTGAGTATGTCTACAACTGTCGTCAACTATTCTGTCGCACAGACGTCAAAATCGGACCGCAGCAAGTGTTTTGACGTGGACTCATACTGCACACAAACACTTTGATATATATATATATATATATATTTCATTTTAATATTTTTTTTTTTTTTTTTTTTTTTTTTTTACAAAATAATAAGTATACTCCAGTTTAGTAGGTTCCTTAAATTTCGACTGCGCCAGTTACCAATCGGTAAAATCCAAGTGCAATTGTCCAACAAGGATCAAGGAAAAGAAAAAAAGGAATTGGTTTACTTTGCTCTTTTATTTCACTTTTATTAGCTATGCACGTGTTTTGAAACTAGAACACAAAACTGAATTGAAGGCCACGATGTCCAATCATTGTCTGAACCTATTAGCATCATGACGCTCCTTTTATACTGTTTCTTATTGGAAGCATTGGAATGCACTCTGGATTTGAACAGTTATAATTTAGTAACCAAGGTCAGAGAGAAATTGGCTCTCTTCTTAATTGTTCTGCTATATGTATGCATGTGTGTAAATACATACATATGTATGTTCATATAACACTATTACTTATTGTTAAATAGCCACCTTCCCATCTCTCTTGTGTGTGTCTTTCTGTCTGGCAGTTTATGTTACAGTTGTTGTGGGGGCATCTCGAGGGGAGCTGAGATGGTAACTCTGGCGTATAATATGACTCTCCCGCCTTCCTCTGTATCTTGAGTCGGAATTGCCCCTATGCCGTAGTTGCTAGCATCAGTTTGTAATAAAAACATTTTCGCGAAGTCTGGTCATGTCAACACTGGATCTGCCACCAGCTTTAGCTTTACCATATCAAACGCATCCTGATGTTTTTCTTCCCATACCGATTTTGCTTTTTTTTGTTTAATAAAGAATTTAATGGCTGTACTAGCGTTGCGAAACTTGGCACGAACTGTCTCTATGAAGATGCTACTCCTAGGTATTGGCATAATTCTTTTGTTTTCTTTGGCGGTTTTAATTCAGCTATTGCTGCCACTTTATCTGGATCTGTGCCAATGCCTTGCTCTGTTACTCGATGACCCAGGAATCTTAGCTCTTTTCTGAAGAATTGTCATTTTTCTGCATTTATCCTTTAATTTGCTGCCTTCAGTCTGTGGAAAACTTTCTTCAAATGAGCTTTGTGGTCTTCTATTGTTCGGCTGACCACTATGATATCATCATGATACGCGAACGCGTGTGGCATCATTTCTGGTCCTATGACCATATTTAAAGCTCGTTGGAAAGTTGCAGATGCTGAGTGCAAACCGAACGGCATCACTTTCCATTGATATAGTCCCTTTCTGCCTTTCTGCCTGAAGTCAACACACAGCCTCCATTTTCCAGTTTGTTTCTTTTTTACCATAACTATTGGTGAACTGTGAGGACTAGTTGACCGTTCTATATAACCATCCAGCCATCAACTCTTCCACCTTCTCATTTATTATTCCTTGCATTTTTGGATTCTTATCGTCACACACAGTGATTGTGTGCATGCCAACTTTAGGTATGCCAGTTATTTTGTGCAATACGGCTAGTTCTACGCACATAAAGTCACTGACTTTTATCTCTGGTGCATCTGTCACTATTGCCGTCGAAATACTTTCTGTCAGCCTCCCTTTTATTCTGCACATTGGCGGAATTTCAATTTGGTGCCCTGCGCATTGGATAATGGCTCCCATTTTCTTTATAAAATTCCACCGCATCAATTCCGCCAGGCAATGCTAAAAATGGCATTTTGATTATTATGTCGCCAAATTGCACTTCAGCGATCCATTGCCAGTCTATTTCTTTGACTGCTCCGTCTGCCAATTTCACCTGTTTTTTCGCTTTTGTTAGCTGATCTTTTTTAGCTAATTTTTCTGTTATCTTTTGGCTAAGAAAGCTGCTTGTGGCCCCTGAGTCTACCGCGGCCAGCATTCTAAAACCCCCTATCCTAATTTCTGCTGATAGTTGGCTTTCTCCTTCTATCAGCTTACCGATTAGGTTCGCGGAGCTGTTGTTGCCGGCTCCTGCTCGCTTCTTGGAGACAGGAACCGATTTGGGTTTCCCGCTGGCATGCAGCAATTCATCGATTGCCTTCCGATTTTCCCGCAATTCCAACAGAACTCTAGTCTTCTGTAGCCCAATGTCCTGCACCTCCGCATCTTGTGCATGCCTGAAATGGATTCTGTACCCATCTGGTGCAAAGACGCGTGCAAAGACGCCCATTGGTATGTGTGAGCGTTCTTTTTGAGCCTCTCGTTGGAACTGTTTCCTTTCCAGTTCCAATGTTTCGAACTCATCTGCCAGTTGCATTAGTTCTTCCAGCGTTTGTACGTTTTGTAGGCGAATGAACATTTTCAAATCTGGTGTGCAGTTTTCCAATAAGATTTCTAGCTGCTAGAAATCTGGGCATTTTAATGGACGCATCATGGTTTGCATCTCTATCATGAAATCTTTAAACGACTCATTCCACTGTTGTTTTCTAGCTTTTACCAATGCCCAATGCTTATTGTTGGCCACGAACCATTTTAATGCCTTGTCTTTTAGCAGTTCTGGCATTGCCCGTGGGATCATGTTGATGTCTAATCCGTACATGTCTGCTGACCATTCGACTTGTTTGATGAATTCTAGCGGCTTTAAATTGCCGTTGAAACGAAATGTCCATTCCCTCACTTGTTTTGCCACTTTCGGATATTCGTTATTTGAATTTATTACCCGATTTTGCTACTTTCTGTAACTCTTCTACTTGTTCTTGGCTCTTCATATAATGTATGTTGTTGTTTTTGTGGGCCATCGAGGGCACCCGATCTAGGCGATGTTAATATTGGAATTGCCAATTTTGCAATTTCCCCCACCGGCATCGCTTTTGCGGCCTTTGTATATTTTCCTGCCAGCGAGTTGATCTATGCCTGCCACTTTGGGTCGTCCTCATGATCCTTAAGAATGGGCGAATGGGAAAATGGGCTCCGAACTGTTTCCTCATTTCTTCTACAGTTCCTGATAGCGTGAATCCGCATGTTTCGCCAGTTTTTATCATCTCTTCCTTTTTCATGTAATCAATCCATGATTTTGTCATCTTGCCGGCCTTTGATCGATTTATTTATTCGATATTATTTATTCTTTTCTTGCCTTTTAATAAAAATTAAACGTTGATTTGTTTCTATTTTCCTATACAGAAAACAATAAATCTTGTAACACTCTTTCACCAGTTAAGCACGTTGGGCGCCAGTTGTAACGATCCTTTTTGGTCCTTACTTGCGGCAGAGCCGGATTTCAGGTGTAGGGGTACGACACAACAAATTTATTTTGTGCGCTGGTGAAATAAGAAGATACAGTTGTTTTTCTTTTAATAAAACGTTATAATTTTATTGTCGATTCGATTGGTGGATGTTAGTATGGCCAGAGAGCTTCTGCACGGGCTGTTAGCTTTGTATGTGTGGCAATTGTGAAATCCACTCTGCACCGCTGGCACGCATGAAAACTTATCGACGAATTGTGTTTGGCTGTGGCAAGTATTCCTACTGCCAGGATGACTCCTGGTCTTGTCTAGCTACACTGTCATCTGCTACGCTCCTATTATTCTACTAGGAATACTCCTAGTCTTTTCCCACTATGCCAGGAATACTCCTGGTCTTCCTCAACTGTGCTAGGAATACTCCTAGTCTTCACCTGCCTGTGCCAGGACTACTCCTGGTCTTCCTTAACTGTGCTAGGAATACTCCTAGCTCCTAGTCCTTTATATGATGCTAGGAATAGCTCCTAGTCTTTTATATGTTGCTAGGAATAGCTCCTAGTCTTTTATATATTGCTAGGAATAACTCCTAGTCTTTTACGATCCGCTAGGAAGGGCTCCTAGTCTTGTGATCTGCTAGGATTTGCGCCTAGTTTTCAATACCCTGCTAGGAATAACTCCTAGTCTTCGTACTTGCCACCAAAAACTAATCTGCCTTTAAATCTTCACGTGTAGCCAGGATACGGCTGGATATCTTTCTATCGATCTGATTTGGCACGCCTTCACTTGTATTTTTTCACATGTGTTTCACTTCGTTGGCCTCGCTTATTTACTTCATTTGTTGAATCTTCACTTGTTAATACTTCACTTGCACCTTGCTGGTCCAAGTGATACTTCGCTTGTTTCCTTCGCTTTCTAACTGGCTTCCTGTGTCTCAGCCGTGTCTATTTATAGGCATCCTGACCCAGGGTTTCTATCGCTTTCTTTTGCCTTCGGGCTTCTCGGCCGATCAAGCAACGCAACTCTCCTGTTGCTATGCATGTTGAAATCACGCATACGCCTACCAGCTACAATCTTGCCCTCTAGCTTTGCCAATATCCACCCTTATATACTATTTAATAAACGTTTAACTTATTGCTAATTTCCCGCCCTTTTGATATATGCTTAAATATATTGGACCCCTTCCTCCCTGAACTATATATACTAAGAAAACTTAATAACTATATAAATATACCCCCATTTATCTTTTGTTGTATTCATATATACAGCATTAATGCTCTACATTAATGTACCGCATTAACCCTTTCACATAACTAATATTCATGTTATGTTTATTCCATTACATGAGTTACACAACAACGACTTTTCTTGATAATTATGATTCACCATGTTTTTTATATTTTTGCTTGATTTCTATCTAGTAAGGATAGCATGTAGATGTGATGAAGAAATCTGCTGTAATGGCGAACATACGACATGGCATCTTAAGCATATTCGTGCAGGTCTTCAGATGTATGTTGCTGGAAAAATCGTCATCCGATCAACATTCTATGCAATTCTATCAGTATTAATTGCATCTCGAAAATGAATATATTGTTCAGATCAGAGTTTGGTCCGATTACCTGTTATAGGATATACCTTGAAAGTACCATTAAATTTTCTCGAACTACGTTTGTTGCCCCAAATGAAGTCATTTGAAAGCAATTATGTTCTATTGGTGGATATTGTTCAATAAGTGTATGGAATCTGTTTCTATTTCTGAAACCAATGAGTACAATGGCTCTGGTGGTGGATCCATCGGATTTGTTTTTGTATTTCAATGCCTTACAATGTGAGCAACCCGAGTTCATAGAACCAATAACAACACATTGGTAGTTACTGTAGTCAATTGACACATCGTAAATGAAAGCAGCTCGGTTTAAACTTGCGCGATTATTAGTTGAATGACGCGCTCGAACTGCACGCATTTCTGACGTCCGAATCCTATTACGCTCATTTTTGTCGGCATGTTCTTGCACAGTAAGATTAGCTTGGTAAATGGCTTGCGTTATAGCTCTTCGGGTGTTTCTATCTATAATTCTTTATCTTATAGTAGGCATTCATACATATTTATTATTCAAATATGTAACTACAAATGATTAATGTATTTAGGGTTGAAATGTTAAGGGCGGACAACCCTTAACACTTAGAGGTATAAAAAATAGATGCTAGCCGATTCTCAGACCTACTCAATATGCATGCAAAATTTGGATAAAATCGGTAAAGCCGTTTCGGAGGAGTACGAAGACAAACATTGTGACACGAGAATTTTATATATATAGACTAGAGACCCGGCAGACTGCGTACTGCCTCATCGATAAATTTTAAATTTGATATTCACAGACACACACTGTTAAAATACAGTCTGTTAATTAATTTAAAGCTTTCTCATAAACTATATATTGTAGTGCATCATAACTCCTGTGTGTTTCAGATACACGTTTTAAATCACTATTCCGACGATGAAGCACAATATCTCTAGATTGTAAATTTTCTCCCACAATGACAACAGCCACTTCATCAATGGTAGGTGAATTGAACCTCCTTGTGTGTTCACCGGCAGGTGTTTTGTCAGCTCGAATAATATTATTATAATTATCAGATGGCATCCGATCCAATGCTATTTTGAACATGTTTACTAAATTGTTATACTGATGAAGAAACATTTGTAATTGTTGGACAATGGTTCTCTTCACTGTTGGATTGTGAGCACAACGATTATTAATTTCCGCATCTGAATTGCCCATAAAATAAATTTGTAAAAATTGATGATCTGCATCAGGTAGTGGTAATAGAGTTCCCAGTAAGTGGTAAATTTGTCCTTGTATCTGTTATTTTTAAAAATTTGTCCATTAATTATTTCCGATATATATATTTTAGTATAAACTTATATATAATACCTTGAAAGTGGGCATGAAATTGTCTTGTATAATATGTGTAGCACCAAATGATGTCATCTGGAAACAGTTGTTATATTTCTGAATTTTGGTCAAGAAGTGCTTAGAATCATTTCCAATCCCAGAAACTAAAGAGCGTAAAGGATCTGGTGGTGGGACCAATTGTGGTAATTTTACTTTGCCTTCAGCACAACATAATCCAGTAGATTCACCAGTGTATTTTAACGCCTTACAATATTTACAAATTGTTTTCATTTCCCCAATTGTTACCGAGCTGTCGGCACAATAATCAATTGCCGGATCATAGTGGAATGCAGCTTGTTCAAGAATCACAGGAGCACTGCGTCTGCGGATTCGCTCAATTTCATTATGTCTAGCTTGCTGTTGTTGTGTTTGATGTGCACGAACTCGTTGCATTCTAAGACTATCTCCTACATTGTCACTCACTGAAGAACGCAATTCTGACATAGCAATACGACTATTTTCTTGATCTGTCTGTCTCTGGTCATCAGTGCGGTTAGCACGTGAGGTAGCTCTTCGCACATTTGATTGACTGCGACGACCTAAGTCAGGTCGTCTTCTCCTCGGCATCGTAAATTGTAATTAATCAAAGTGAGAAATACTATGTCGCGATTCACTTTCACTTTTGTTGAGTAACGGAACGGATGCTACGATTCACTTTCACTTTTGTTGAGTAACGGAACGGATGCTACCATCTAATATTGCTCGTTCACCCAGCCAATTATGGTTATTGAACTTTTGCGCTATTTCTGGGAAAACTCGCTGAATTTTGAGTCTGTGATGTGACAGAAATCTGTAGGTAATGTGATGAAGCCGGTCGAGGTGTAAGAGTCTGACGAAAATCACCTGACAACAGAATCATGGCCCCACCGAAAATATTTTGGTTGTCACGAAGAAAAATGCTGTTTTGAGGATTTTTCCGGAAATTATTCGAATTTTTCTCACCTTTTAAACCTTCCCTAGACCTCCACGAATAATTCAAGACCAAGAATAGATAAATCCGTTCAGCCGTTCTCGAGTTTTAGCGAGACTAACGAACAGCAACTTTTTTTATATATGTAGAGATATACATATATTTATAATATATATATATTATCATTACATGTTCAAATTTAGCGCCAATACCTCCAGCGCCTCTCAAACCTCTGCTTTGGACATGTTACATACCGACTCTCCCGTTCTCCGTTACATGCCAACATTCCCGCTCCCAATCCACCCACACATGCGTAAGCCCGCTCCAGGTTTGAATTGCCTATTTGGGCCAACTTGAATTCATTTATATCTGTATCTGCCTTGATACTCGGCCGCATTTGTGAGGTATATATATCTCTATATATATAATGAAGCAAGCAAGTCGTCCCTGCCGACTTTGAGTATACCCTGTACCAAGTAGAGGAACTTAATTAAATCAAACTCCTTAAAATTTGCCATCAGTTCAAACTAGAATTCTCGTCACAAGCGGCAACAACGAACGCATGCTATCTCGCTCACACTTACTACGCAATGTCGTACTTGGCATTTCAGTACAAAATGTATATAGAATATCTCCGATATCTTTTGTCCGATTTTAACGAAATTTGGTCAGCTGATACCTTTTGGCCATACTATTAGGTGTGCCAAAAAGCAATACGCTACCTTTAATTTTATTCTAGTTATTCGTTTTTCCTAAATTGCGGGGGCGGAAGTGGGCGTGGCAAAAATTTGAAACAAACTTGATCTGCGTAGACACTACACCAATGCTGACACCAAATTTGGTTGCTCTAACTCTTATAGTCTCTGAGATCCACGTGTTCATACGGACGGACGGACGGACAGACGGACGGACAGACGGACGAACGGACGGACAGACGGACATGTCTTAATCGACTCGGCTGTTGATGCTGATCAAGAATATATATACTTTATGGGGTCGGAAATGTCTCCTTCTGCCTGTTACATACATTTTAGCGACTTTAATATACCCTTTTACCCTATGGGTACAGGGTATAACAAGTGTATGTAGGCTCGTGTCACTGAGAGTGAGTTACATTGTGAGTACATAGAACCGCAACAGCGAACACACACACGTACAAGTGCGTAAGCTACCGACGCACGAGACTTAGAGAGTCGGCTCATGCGTATAGACCACAGGGGGAGGCGAGGGGTTGCATTTCGGTTGTCGGCAACATCAAAGTGAGCGGGCTTACGCATGTGTGGGTGGATTGGGAGCGGGAATGTTGGCATGTAACGGAGAACGGGAGAGGCGGTATGTAACATGTCCAAAGCAGAGGTTTGAGAGGCGCTGGAGGTATTGGCGCTAAATTTGAGCACATAATAATAATATATATGAGTAATATATCCGTCTTCTTATACAAGACCTCTTTTCATTTAATTACAAACAAATTACCCCAACACAAAACTTATTATAAACAAATCACCCCAACACAAAACTTATTATAAACATATCATCCCAAAATAAAACTTATAAATAAATCATATATAAATCTAATACTCACGCTTAAAGCCTAAAAAACTACAAGAACAAGAAGTTCATATTCACCCTTCTCGTAGGAATAAAATCCTAAAAAACTGCGAACTACGCAGAATCTAACACTTAAGAACAAGATGTTCATATTCACCCTTTCTTGGAAATAAGCTCCAAAATAACCACTCAGAATCGATCACGCCTCTTGAGCCAAAGTCCAAAAATCAGGCCACTTTTTTCCCTATAAATAATCTCGTCACTCTAAGAGAGTAGTTCAGTTCACTTCTAGCCCAGCCTCCGTTAAAAGCTTGGAAAATTCTGTTCCAGTCCAGCTTTAGGCCGGTCCTCTTAACTCTAAGGCTATCTTATTGTAAATCATTATTATACCCTGTACCCATAGGGAACATACCCGTCTGTCCGTCCGTCTGTCCGTCCGTTTGTCCGTCCGTCCGTCCGTATGAACACGTGGATCTCAGAGACTATAAGAGTTAGAGCAACCAAATTTGGTGTCAGCATTGGTGTAGTGTCTACGTAGATCAAGTTTGTTTCAAATTTTTGCCACGCCCACTTCCGCCCCCGCAATTTAGGAAAAACGAATAACTAGAGTAAAATTAAAGGTAGCGTATTGCTTTTTGGCACACCTAATAATATGGCCAAAAGGTATCAGCTGACCAAATTTCGTTAAAATCGGACAAAAGATATCGGAGATATTCTATATACATTTTGTACTGAAATGCCAAGTACGACATTGCGTAGTAAGTGTGAGCGAGATAGCATGCGTTCGTTGTTGCCGCTTGTGAGGAGAATTCTAGTTTGAACTGATGGCAAATTTTAAGGAGTTTGATTTAATTAAGTTCCTCTACTTGGTACAGGGTATACTCAAAGTCGGCAAGGACGACTTGCTTGCTTCATTTTTAAATAAAATCAACGTAAAACATAGAATTGGCGCAGTCGGTAGAATAAAACAAGAAAAAGGACAAAGAGTTAGTGCTTGTGTAAAAAACAAAAAAAAAATATACAACCATTACGGATATCACATCTAAGGTTGTTTAATAACCAGGACTTTTTGTGCTGAAGTACCAAACCTGCTAGCAAACCAGGACTTTTGTGTAACTACAAAAAGAAAAAAAACTGGAAAAACTAATCCAGGAAGCTCTAACCTGATCTCTAAGTTTTATCCGCAAAAGAATCATCGTGCAACTAAAGCGCACGGCAGCATTTATACAACACACATAATCAAAGTGCATAACTTGACGATGGCATTGGAATTGTCAGAGGCCCACCTAAACTAGGCGCTTACCGTATTAAGACAAGTGCCTGTGCTCGATGGTAACTCTGCAGCCTTAAGTGCTTTTATTCGGAGGGTTGACTACATCATGCAGCTCTACCCGATGCGGGACGTTGGGCAACATAGTGTGATGTTTGGCACTATTGAGATGCAACTCACTGGAGAAGCGCAGAGGGCATCCCAGGCAGCTCAACCCAAAAACTGGATGGAATTACGAGACGCCCTGATTAATGAATTCAACGTACAGACCCCCTACGAGGAATTTCTAAGACGTCTCTACTACACTAATTTTAAAGGAAACCTTCATAACTTCATCGAAGATTTAGAATGTAAGTCATTTAGAATTATAAATAAGTTAGCATTAGAGGGAAATAACGACAGACAGATCTAGATATAACAATCCTAATTTCTCAGGCCAAACAAATAATAAATTAATTCAAAACTAGAAGGATGGGCTAACTCCGGCCATGCCGAAGTTTGGATACCTTTGCAAACTGTTATAAAACTAATCATGCCCGTGGCTCCAAAAAAATAAATTTACTAGTAAAAAAAAAATTTTTTTTTTTGGTCCGATTGTTCCTAAAGGAGCTACATATATCATATAGTCGGCCGATTCTGTCAAAACTCAACAGACACATTTTTATATATACCAAACTTACATATACCAAATTTCGAGTGAATCGCTGTTAAAGATTTTCATCTAAAACCAATTTTTTTTGTGAGAAAGTATATAAACCTTATAAATACCAAATTTAGTGATAATCGTTCCTATCGGAGCTATATGATATAGTCATCCGATCGGAATGATTCCGAGATATACAATGCCTGCAGAAAAAAGAAGCCTAGGTGCAAAATTTCAGCTCTGTAGCTTTAAGGGTCTCGGAGCAGATTGCGTTGATCCAGACAGACGGACAGGGCTAAATGAACTCAGCTCATCGTGCTGATCAAGAATATATATAGTTTATATAGTCGGAGATGCTTCCTTCTATGCGTTGCAAACTTCTGACCAAAATTAATATAACTTTTTTGCAGGGGTATAATAATTCAAGCAGAAATACTTACAGACTAAACAGTCAATATTACAATTCAGGTCAGCCCAATTCACATCCAAATTCTGAAAATAATCATCAACTTAGGGAGGAATTTCACCAGACCCTTAATCAAGGTTGTTTACCCCAGAAAGGGTGACCAGCGGGTGAGGAGCGAAAGCGGCGAAGTCGGACACAGACTGTCACTCTCAAGATGATATGGAGTGTTTGGTATGGAGAACAGTGTTGCCAAATCAGCTATTTTGTAGCTAGATTTGGCCACTTTTTAGGGCCGCTTGCTACAAAAATTTTAAAAGAGCTATTAGCTACAAATTTAGCTATTTTCAAAAGTTACATTTACCTAAAATAATAATCAACAATATCGGAGTTGGTTGCATATTTGTTGGTTGCGATACTTTTTTGGAGAGAAATTTTCCAACACCATTTGGAAAAGTGTATTGCATCGATATCTTTATCGATAGCGATCACTCAAAAAGCTAATATCATTTTGCAAGCGTCAGCAAAGCATCGTTATGCCGAAAGAAATATATAATCAAAAATGCCGAGACGCATGGCTTACAAAGGTAGAATTCAAAGACTGGGTGAGAAAAGTGACCACAGATCCTACTGAAGTGTTCTGCAGTGAAGTGTATTGCAAGTGCACAATAAAGACCAAACTGTGTCATTTGCAAAAACATGCAACAACAGCAAAACATGTTTCCAATGGTAAGAGTTTTGGGCAGAGAAACAAAATTTCCTTCGAGGTGGACCCAGTACCCAAAACCATTGAGCAGGAGGTTGCGTTGTGCCTTTTGTTGCAGAGCACACTGCTACTTCACTGGTTGACCATTTGTCACATTTGTACGTTCGCAAGTTTTGTGCCAAACCGGAGACAGCTGATCTTAAATTATGACGGACAAAGTGTGGAAACATTATAAAGAACGTTCTAGCGCCACACTTTTGCGGAGATTTGCGCGCGGATATTGGCGAAGGCCAAGTTTAGTTTGATGGTTGATGAATCAACTGACATCGCGATTACAAAATTACTTGGTGAGTAAATTTTCATTTCTATAACTGTTTTATTTTTAATTTTAATGTTAATTTTATTTAATGTGGTTATATAGGTGTAGTCATTAATTATTATTCGATAAGTCGTAGTTTAATGGTGTCCACGTTGAAGTGAAGCTTTGCTGAAGGAATTGAATAAATAGAAACCAGATGCAAAAAATTTAATAGGCATAGGAACCGACAATGCCAGTGTGATGGTTGGCTCCCACAAGAGCGTATACGTGGAGCTCAAAAAACATTCACCTGATCTACTACTCATTTAATGCGTTTGCCACTCAGTGCAGTTGGCAGTCAACTATGCGTGAGTTACCGATAACGGTAATATTCTACCCCCACCTAAACCATCTCGTGCAACATCTTCCACTGCTGAAATCAACATTCGGCAGAATGCCGACACAACGGGTTTCACATACAGGGAACATTACATATAATCTTATATATACATAATATTTTCCTAGTACTACCCAAAAAGCCTCTGCGTAGGCAACTATATATACATAATATTTTCCTAGTACTACCCAAAAAGCCTTTGCGTAGGCAACTATATATACATAGTATTTTCCTAGTACTACATACATAATACAACATATTATAAGAATATAAGAATGCCGATTCGGGGAATTCTCGCATACTAACTAGAGCCTCTGCGAAGGTTTCATATAAGAAAATGAAATAAAAGCCAGCAGTTCACAATTCAGACTGAAGAGAATCAGACGTCTTTGACTTTTTTTCCTATTTTACCAAGGATCATATTAGCGAGGACGTAACTCGTGCAAGCAGTTTATGCCAGAAGATCTCGAGTATTTGATTTATGAGACCTATAATTGGTTCTCAAAGAGTTCTCATCGACAATCAGCGTATAGACAAATCTACGAGCTAATGAATAATGATAAGGTTTGGACTGTGTGTGTGTTCGGAACTTGTGTCGTCTCGTCTGTTGTGTTGTGTGTATTTTTTGTATACATTTATATACATTATATAATATTTTAATTTTTAAATTTATTCATGCATATATATAATAGAGACTCCGTTAAAAATTCCACGTGTTTGCGAGACAAGATGTTCTATTGAGACAGCAGTTTCAAGAGTGATCGAGAAATGGGAGGAATTAAAATTGCATTTATCGATTGCAGCAATAGACGAAAAATCCACAAAAGCTATCCATGTATAACGAAAGAATCAACTATCTGTATCTGCTATTTTTACGGCCTATACTAAAGGACATGCAAAGAGTCAACCAAAGTTTTCAAAGCAAGAAACCAGATTCCACAAAATTGCTAAAGGATTTATTAATTGCAATTAATAATATCGCCGGATGATGACATCAATGTGCTTAATAGTGATTTTGAATCTTACGTTATAAGAGATCTCTATCTTGGTTTCGCATTCGAAAAGGAGTTAAAAACGTTAAGTCTGGACAGAACTGAGGAATCTCAAGTTCGAATCAAATGTACCGATTTTTGTATAGAATAAATACATCAACTGAAGAAAAGGTAAGCTTTTTTAAATTTTATGCAAAATTCGTTTTTTATCGTTTTTTCTTTTTAGAATTCCAGATAATTTTGAAGTGTTAAATAAAATTGACCTATTTTCGGTCGGAAATGTATTGCGAGCCAAGAAAGAAAGTATTATTGAACTTTTAATTTTTTTTAAAGTGGAAGACGTCGACAATTTAAAAAGGCAATATGATAATTTGCAATATAATACCTGGCAAAATGTTGAAAATACGGAGAAGTTCTGGGCCGAAGTTTATAATTATAAAGACTCGACCTTTACCAATCCATATAAGGAGTTAGCTAGCCTCGCTCTAAAAATTTTATCTCTTCCCTGGTCGAACGCTGAAGTAGAGCGTCTCTTCAGTCAGGTGAACTTAATTAAAACTAAATTAAGAAATAGAATGAACTGCGCGGTGCTAAGCTCTATTTTGGCTATAAGGTAAGAAACAACTATTTTAAATACACATATTTATACAAGATTTGACTTATAGATATGGATTATGGTTTTCGACTATGATGTTCCGATAAAGTGCCTTAGAAAGGCTAATTAAAAAAGCGACGAAGGCGTTGAAAATGATGAGTTGGTGTTCATCGATGAAATAAATACTACATTGAATTAAATAAGTTGAATTTTTAATTTTAAAAATTTTTTATTTTAGCTCCTTTTTTTAGCTACTTTTTATGAACTTTTAGTTTGAAATTTTAAAGTCAGCTACTTTTAGCTATTTTTTGACCTCGCCTTAGCTACTTTTGCTGGAAAAGTTTCGGCAACACTGGTCATCATCAGTATCACACTTCACCTGCTACGAACAGAAAGAAAAAAGTTACACTACAAATAAGCCATATCCCAACCCAACTTACCTCTGACATAGGGGAGGAGATGCAAGCCAAAATGACTAAAACAGCACCACGCAGACCACAACAAATTCCTATCAATGACATCCCCTACTGTTAAAAACAGTCGGCGCCAACATAGCTAAGTCAAGACGTTTTGTCACGTACGCCAAAAGCTCATAGGATAACGGTTATTTGTCAACAGCCAATCAAAACGCGCCACGTACTTTTGCAGCTGCGCCGAAAGCTTAGAGAACAATTCGAAAACTAGGGCAAAGGCTATATTTAAAAGACAAGACAAGATCAATTAGTTCTTGACCGGCGAGGCTATCGGACGTATTTAAAAATATAAAATCAGGCAAAGATATCGTACATAAAGTAAAAATAAATCGGTAGCACCTTTCTCACAACTAAGAGTGTAAAAATTGTATTCGGGTGAGTCGGCCTTGAGGCCACGTTACTTACCCTTTATTCCTTTCCTTTATAGGACAGTGTGATGTTAGGTAGATTGGGCATTAAAAAAATGGAAATACATGAATTAGAAATAAAAGTTATAATCGAACATTGACCAGTCTTCTTATTTTCTTGTGACGCCCTAATTAAGTGTTTAGTGTTGTTGAACTGGCCTACATTTCCACGTCTAGTGCCTGTTAATATTTACGTCTAGTGTCACTTAACATTTATTTCGGTATCCGGGTAATACCCTAACCGAAATAATATTATTTCGCATTGTACAGTGTTCACCCCAAATAAGCGTCTCTTATAGTAGTTGTATAATTTTGTGTCTCGTGTTAATTATTGTGTATCCAATGTAGTGCATAGTAAGTTTGTTGTAGATAATTGTTCACCTCTTTTGATTGATTATTTTCGACATTGGCCTCAACTTATTTAAAATCCAGAGGTCTCGAGATTTATTTACAAATTTTCTGTAACTAAAGGCCTTGGGGAGATTGAGATATGTACCCCGGTTAGAAAACTTCCTTACAGATGGCGCCCGAGCAGGGACCTCGAGAATGATTTTCATTAGTTATTGTCATTAGTTATTGTAAGAATTAATTTCTGTGGATTAAAGCCCCACCATATTTTATTTGTCAGCAGGCAGAGAAACGAATTTCTTGAATTTATTTTTTTTATCCACCTATAAAATATTATTTGGAAAAAAATATATACATATAAAATATTGCTACCATATACTATTGAAAATAAAAGAATTAACCAATTATATTATATTATAATATGATCGCATAATATGTTATATCACTTAATTATATTCACATATAAAATATTATTTGGGGAAATTTATTTTTATATGTTGGCGCAATATACCGTTGAAAAAAAAAATATATAAATTATATAAATTATATTATTTTGGACAAGGGTAACGGTAGAACTATCTTAAACTCATCGACAGAGTCCCAGCGACAGAGTCACTACAGAATACAGTAGAACCAAAACCACGTGGCAGAAAAAGAAAATATACATATATTATAAAAAAAAAATATTTACAACGGAATTTTTATACGGACGAAAGAGACAAGCAAGCAGAGAAAATTACTCAGTCGAACGGTAGAACAATTATAAAGTCATCCACACAGTTAAGACAGAATACAGTAGAACCAAAACCTCGTGGCAGAAATATATATATATATATATATATATATTTTTATATATCGACAGAGCTAAACAGGGTATCAGCAAAGTCACCATAAAAGAAAAAAAATTTATTGCAACGGAATTTTTACGCAAAACAAAAGAGACAAGCAAGCATAGAAAATTTTACAAACGAACGGTAGAACTAATTTAAAGTCATCGACAGAATCCCAGCGACAGAGTCACTACATAATATTACAATTACATATAGTCGATAAAACCAACTAGTATAACGCAGAGTCCCAAGAAAAAAAAATTATATATATACAGGTAACAGAATCTAAGTACAAGAAGAGAAAGGCAGGAGAGATAAAACTAAGAGATTAGAAAAAAAATATATTACCGCTCGTTTTCCATCATGCTTTATTCCTATGAGAAGGAGGTGTGAGGGAGTTTCGTTGGTTCTCTTTGGAAGCTCACTCCTATGAAGCGGAGGCTGCGATGCCAGCAGAGCAAAGGCTTTGACGATAATATCATGGTACCATTGCATACTAAAGAGAGTCAATATCCAACCTTCGAGGAGTCAACATCGAACCGTCAGAGAGTCAATATCCAATCTTTGAGGAGTCAAAATCCAAACTTCAGGGAGTCAACATCCAGCCGCTGAGGACCACAGCAGTCTAAGTTCCAAGGATAACAAAGAATAACAGGAGTCTAAGTTAACAGCACACCAAGGAGTCAACAGTGAACATCCTTTTTCAAGGACAACGGTAGTCAAAATTTACAAGCATACTAAAGAATCAACGGTGAACGCCCTTTTCAAAGGATAACAACAGCCTAATTTACAAAGATATTAAAAGGAGCGTACACTAAGCAATCAACAATACTAAGAATACAACGAAGAAACAAAGACCACCAACCAGAGAAACAACGTCAACTACAAGGATATTATATTAACAAGGATATGCAAAGAAAATTTTTGTGACTAGTGAACAAGAAAAAAAAATAAAAATAAAAAAAAAATATATATATATATATATTTTTAAATCAACAAGGACATAAAAAAAGA
This sequence comes from Drosophila neocordata, assembly GCA_018903615.1. Taxonomy (NCBI): domain Eukaryota; kingdom Metazoa; phylum Arthropoda; class Insecta; order Diptera; family Drosophilidae; genus Drosophila; species Drosophila neocordata. The sequence goes on from JAEIGI010000058.1 coordinate 263,050, forward strand.
AAGTTTTTGTGACCGGTGAACAGAATTTGAAAAGATTTAAAAAAAAAAAAAAAAAAAAAAAAAATTTTAAGAAAAAAGTTAAAAATAATCAAAAAAATTAAAAAAAATAAATTTAAATAAGCTAAGCCAAGTTCACAAGGACAATCAGACGTAATCTAAAGCAAGTTCACCAGCAGGATACATCCCTCGAGAGAATACGAGACAACTAGCAGTGATAAAGTAAAACAGAAGTCAACAGGGCAAACATGGGAGTAAAATGGATCAGCTACAGACGCAAAAACGATTTGGAAAGTTTCTTCACCGAGTTCGACCTGCCTTTAGGTGGAACTGTAGAGGAAATGCGCAGTCGGACCGCACACTAGATGTGAAACCACGCTCAGGATCTAATTCCGCTGCCCGGCTGATCGACGAACACTCAAGGGATACCCGAAATCGTCTAACTCCAACACTGCTACTGGTGTCCAACACCACATCGACTGGAATTGCCCAACTGTCTCTAGAGATCCCACGTCGGGCAACATCAGGAATCACTGACAACACAGGATATGCCGCCATCGCCGAAAAGGTGTCCAAATGGGGCGTGACTTTTGATGGTTCTACAGATCCACTATACTTACTGGAAAAGATAGTAACTAGTGCTGCCACGTACAGGACCAACCTGGAATCACTTCCACGGATGATGTCCCATTTACTCACAGGAAGAGCGGAAGGATGGTGGCAGACTTGCGATATACTGGAGGCCAACTGGATAACATTTAAACATGGATTCTTAGACTTTTTCTTAACCCCTAGATATTTCGAACGACTCGAGGATGCCATCCGTACCCGACGCCAAAGGGTTGGAGAACCATTCAAGCTGTACTTAGTCGAGCTACGCCTAATGATGAAAAGGGCCAACTACTCTTCGGACGAAGAACTAGATAGAGTATACGACAACCTGCACCCGGTGTATCAGCTATATACAAGACGCATCGATTTCAAGGATCTAGCTGAGCTGACTAAGCTGGTTGTGAACTTTGAAATTATTCAAAGTGAGACCAACTACTCTCATCCCGAGAGTGGATTTAGACGTACATCAACCATTGTCCCTCTAACGTCAACTAGTTCATATGAAACGGATTTCACAGCCAACGGATTTCATTGGCCACTTCGCCAGAGATTGCAACAAACCCCGTGTAATCTTCTGTTGGGAATGTGGTCGACAAGGTCGACGTACGATTGAATGCAGTCGGCAATCGGGAAACGACGAGCGCCTTCGTTTGAACGGGGATCAGACGAAAGCTGCGCTTAACCAACCCCAACTCCAGATATGTTCAGAAAGCGTCTCAGGATCAGAGCCGCTCCTACAACCTTAGAAACAGAGCTTGGCGACCCACCATCGGGTCACTCGTCCTATTACGAAGACAGCATCTATCCAAAGCCGCCGAAGGATTTGCTGCCAAGAAATTTGAAGGTCCCTTCAAGGTGAAATTCTTTATTTCCAAGAACATCGTCCGACTCCAAGGTGCACACGGAGTCAGCGATCTGAAGCCATATCAACAAGCGAATCCGAGCCAAGAGAATCCGAACCAAGAAAATCCGAGACAAGAAGAAATCCTATAGAACACAGAAGACAACCACAGCGCCGAACCTGGCGTAGAGATTTGACAGGGGCCGCTTGTTGGAGATTTCGATCTCCCAACGTCGCTGCACTTCTAAAGGAGTCTCTGTTCGTAAGTTAGTTATCATAGTTATCTTAGTAATAATATTAATTCATCACACGTTTATAAATCATACTATTAGGCAGGCAAAGTCAGGTAGATTATAGCTGGTTTCTTTCAATATGAACTAATTCCCTTCATTAGAATGCCACTCTTTATATCATTCCTTTCGGGGCTAACCTCTTTCTTGGAAGACACCGATGCCAATTTTGAGAAATCAACATTCCCCAGCGAGGATGTACCAACGCTAGACATATCAAGAAAATCCACGAATCCGAAGTAAGCAACGGTAGTAGAAGGCCCACCGAATGGCGAGTGGCGATTCAGAGCAGGAAGTTACCTTGGAAACTAAAGCAGAGAATCCAGACACGTCCCTACCGGAATAAACATTGCGAGTTCGGATACGAAGAGAACGGCCTGGCCTATCGAGTCCACATCTTAGCTACCGGGAGAATAAACATTTCTTTTGCCTCTGCGAAGTAAGGAGGTAGAGTGACGAATCACAAATTTTGGTACTTTTTATATATTAATACATATAGCATTACGCTAACCCCTAGAATCGATATGCTCTAATTACTAAAGGGGATTAGTTCATCATTAGGTTACCGTTTGTAGCGACAAAACAATTGTTTTCTATTTCCCTTTTCTCTCTTACGCATGCCAATAGTCAGCGACGCCAACGCACCAATCGCCACGCCGTCGGTACAGTCGGCGCCAACATAACTAAGTCAAGACGTTTTGTCACGTACGCAAAAGCTCATAGGATAACGGTTACTTGACAGCAGCCAATCAAAACGCGCCACGCATTTTTGCAGCTGTGTCGAAAGCTTAGAACAATGCTTTGTGACCATCGTCAAGATAAGTTCATAACATACAGACAGTGCAGAGTAAAAAAAAAGGGGAAAAAAAAACAAAGTGGCAAAACGACAGTGAAACAAAGATTCAAATAGTGTGAACAAAAGGAAAAAATCAAGGAAAGATTAAAAGTATACGAGAATAAACTTCACAAGATTAAAGAAAAACTCAAAGAAAAAATAATTATATCTACCACAATATACCATAGCGGGTAAGTCAGCCTTAGGGCCATGATACGCCCCCTTTATTCCCTTCCTACATTAGGATAGTGTGATACTAGGTAGTTAGCATAGTTGTCCAAAAAGAACGATGTAAGGAGAAATCATGTGAAGTTAGAAAGTAATAAAAATGAAATATACAACAGTGACCTTTGAGTACTTCTTGCCATTGTATGCATGTTATGTGTGTCTCTCCGATTGTACAGTGTTCACGCCAAATAAGCGTCTCTAATAGTAATTGTTTAATTTCGTGTCTTGTGTTAATTATTGTCCATCCACTGTAGTGTATAGTGAGTTTGTTGTAGAGAATCGGTCACCTCTTTTGCTGCGTCAAATTAGGATTATTTCCTACATTTGCCTCTACTTTTTTGAAGTCCAGAGGTCTCGAGGTTTATTTACAAATTTTCTGTAACTAAAGGCCCTGGGGAGATTGAGATATGTACCCCGGCTAGAAAACTTCCTTACAGAGTTATGACTAATTACCCGCCATTCTTCCATATGCTTAAATATGCATGTGCTTCACAATGGTTAACCCAAATCTCATATTCCGGCATCAATTGGGACGAGTTTAAGAAATTGTTCCCTTAACGATACGAAAGAGACGAGACTGCAGCGGCCATGGTATTAAATCTTCTTAAAAGCCGCCCGGCCGAAGTTAATTGCCAGGCAGTTTATGCGAGTCATTTGGTGACGTCATTGACGACGAAGTGGAGAAATATGAGCCTTGAGGAGGTAGCTGTTATAACTGTACTTGCTCACATGGCCAATGTTGACAGTCGTTTGCAACGAATTGTATTTACATCAAATATACAAACGAGAAAAAAAAGTACAGTAGTAATTAAAAGCATTTACGTTTGAAAAAAATCGAAGCACAACTCTGGACCTGACTTCAAAAGAAGAAAAATGTTTTCTGCAGTGTGCCACTTTTGAGGAAAACCTGGACACAAAATTGCGGAATGCAGAACGAAGATGCGACAAGGTAATGAGAAGAAACCATCGCGGGAGAGGTCGAATGTTTCCAGTGCGGCCAGCCAGGACATTTTACAAATCAATGTACAAATAAGAAGGCAGCAGCAAAGAAGACATTCACATATCCGAAGACGGTACACCAGTGCTCCGTATCCGAGCCAAAAGGATGTATGACACAGCGACGTGTGATCTATCCGATTATTTTTGACTCTGGGGCAGAATGTTCATTACTTAGAGATAAGATTACCAATAAGTTATTAGGCAAACGTATACACAATGTAGTCGTGCTCAAGGGTATCGGAGATGCCAGTATTTATAGTACGTTGCAGATTTTGAGCAATGTATCAATAGATGGAAACATGTTAGAAATTCTTTTTCGTGTTGTCCAGGATCAATATTTCAAAAATGATTTTGTTGTTGTTAATATTGTCATTACAGCCACAAAGTTTGAAATTGTTAAGCCAAAATCTGTGAATATTTGTACTCCATCTGAACAAATGGTCAGCTTGACCAACATTGATACTGAATTGTATGGCAAAGAGCAGGATGATTTAATTAAATTACTAAACAATTATTTAGTCGCCTGTATAAAGGGTATACCATGTACACGAGTTTCTACAGGGGAAATAAAAATTCGTTTGGTTGACCATAGCAAAACAGTGCAACGGTGGCCTTATAGACTTAGACAAGATGAGAGGGAAATAGTGCGAGCAAAAGTGAGTGAATTAATAAAGTGTAAAATTGTTCGTCTGAGTTGCTCTCCTTTTGCGAGCCCTATACTGCTGGTAAAAAAGAAAAATGGATCAGACCGCCTTTGTGTAGATTATAGGGCATTAAACTCAAACACAATCGCCGACAAATTTCCGTTGCCGCTTATTAGTGAGCAAATTGCTAGACTAAGAAGGGTCAATTATTTTACGTGCTTAGATATGGTTAGCGGTTTCCACCAAATTCGGAACCATCCTGAATCCGTTGAATACACCGCTTTTGTAACTCCTGATGGCCAATACGAATTTCTGACAATGCCATTTGGGCTTAAAAATGCGCTATCCGTTTTCCAGCGTGCGGTTAGATGGCGCTAGGTGAACTTGCACGTTCTTATGTAATCGTCTATATGGATGACATAAGGGTGGTGGCACCAACTAAGGAGTTGGCCTTCGGAAGACTAAAAATAGTTTTAAGGGTCCTAACGAAACCCGAACGGATTTACTTTTAAAATAAGCAAATGTTGCTTTATGAAAACAACTGTTCAGTATTTAGGAGAAGTTCGACCAAACTCACGCAAAATTATTGCATTGAGCGCTTTGCCTCCACCTAAAAATGTTACTGGTGTGAAACAGTTTATTGGTCTAGCTTCATACTTTCTCAAGTTTGTACGTGATTTTTCCCAAATTATGAAACCTTTGTATAGTCTGACTTCGGAAAAGGGTGATGTAACATGGAATACTCAGTTGAAGGGGGTTAGAAAAAATCCTGACAACTCTTGCACAGGATCAACAATAGACCCCACGTAGTTGAGTACTATAGTAAAACAACTTCCTCTGCCGAGTCTAGGTACCACTCCTACGAACTAGAAACTTTGGCAGTCGTCGAATCTATAAAGCATTTTCGTCCTTATCTGCTTGGACGTAAGTTTGTAGTCTATACTGATTGCAACTCTTTAAAAGCGTCTCGCACAAAAATGGATCTAACTCCTAGGGTTCACCGCTGGTGGGCGTATTTGCAATCGTTCAATTTTGATATTCAATATCATGTTGATTTTCTGTCCAGAAATCCGTTGCCTTCGGAGCCGCGCTTAGTCATAGAACAAGTAAAAGAAAAATGTGTAAATTTGCCTGATATTTCTAGCGATGCTCTTGCAAAAGATCAACAATAGACCCCACGTAGTGGAGTACTATAGTAAAACAACTTCCTCTGCCGAGTCTAGGTACCACTCCTACGAACTAGAAACTTTGGCAGTCGTCGAATCTATAAAGCATTTTCGTCCTTATCTGCTTGGACGTAAGTTTGTAGTCTATACTGATTGCAACTCTTTAAAAGCGTCTCGCACAAAAATGGATCTAACTCCTAGGGTTCACCGCTGGTGGGCGTATTTGCAATCGTTCAATTTTGATATTCAATATCATGTTGATTTTCTGTCCAGAAATCCGTTGCCTTCGGAGCCGCGCTTAGTCATAGAACAAGTAAAAGAAAAATGTGTAAATTTGCCTGATATTTCTAGCGATTGGCTTCATGCTGAACAGCGATTAGACCTTGAGATAGTAGAAATCGTAGTCAAATTAAAGTCTGAAGAAGTTCCCAAAGACTGCCAGTTGTGCCACGTGCCTTTAGATGGTCGGTTATTAATGAAGTGCATGAATTGATTATGCATCTCGGGTGGAAAAAGACATTAAAAAAAGTTTACCAGTTTTATTGTTTTGAAAAAATAAACAAATATGTTCATAAATTTCTTGATAATTGTATAACTTGCAGAACAGCCAAGTCCGCTTCCGGGAAAGTGCAAGTTGAGCTTCAGCCAATTCTAAAAACCAGTATGCCTTGGCATACTATTCTTATCGATATAACGGGAAAACTTAGTGGTAAAAGTTATTTAAAAGAGTATGTCATCGTTCAAGTTGAAAGATTTACAAAATTTGTTTATTATTATATATAGCATTATAGCAGAGCAAGGCAGATGTTTCTCCAGTTCGAGATTTTCGGAATTCTGTTCCTCACAAAACATGAAACTGCATCTAATTGCAACGGGCGCAAGCCGAGCAAACGGTCAGGCCGAGCGTGTAATGAAAACACTTAAAGGTTTACTAACTGCTGTGGAATCGGGTCACCGGTCCTGGCAAGATGCTCTCGGAGAGGTACAACTTGCAATAAATTGCACAGTTAGTAGTTTAACAAAAGCGAGTCCTCTGGAGATGCTAATAGGAAAAGAGGCTAGACCGTTGGGATTGCTTCCGCCATGCGAAACTGAAATCGAGGTAGACTTAACGAGTGTTAGATCTCGCGCTAGTGACATTACGAAGGCTTTGGCGTTATATGATAAATTGAGATTTGACAAAAATAAAGCAGCCGTTGAAGATTGAAGAGCGACTACAATCAAAGCTAGATTCTAAATTCCGTGGGCCGTTTCAAGTAATAGATGTTCTAGATGGTGACAGATATATGTTGAAATCGTTAATAAATAATCGGTTGTACAAATATTCTCATGAGAATATTCGAAAAATGCCAGAAAGTAGTGTGCCCAATGAGTTGGATGTTTGTGATGATAAGATTAGCCCGCCAATGAGTCAAGGTAGGACGCTGAGTTTTCCACCAAAGCAAGGTGATGAGATATCCGTCTAGGTGAGACGATGAGTAATCCGTCAGAATTGACGAGGTGTTATCCGTTTAGGTGAAACGATGAGAGATCCGTCAAATGAGACGATGTGTTATCCGTCCAATTGTAAAATCAGTCTTAAATTCAGTCTTAAAATAATATTACGTCTGTCTCGATCTTGCGATTAAATAAAAATGGTCATAAAGTATAAACTTTTGTGTTTGAACAATAAATTTATTTAACTGGCTATCGCGCTATCGCGAGGACGAATCCGAAATCGCAAAATCGGGATAGTGTTAAACGAGAGAACAAAACGCTTCTAAGTTGTGCTATCGCGCCCCACGGATCACCGCGTCCAAAGAGACAACCGATCGGCCAGGAATAATCCGGGATCGCAAGAGTAGGACCGTTGGTACAAGCGAGAGACCAAAACGCGTCTAGATTGTACCATCGCGTTCTACCACCTCTTCAAAGACTCCTGATTGTAGATCGGTAAGGAGAAGCAGAATTTTAATGATTTAATAGTAAACACTAATCAACAAGTAAAAGTAAACAAATAACTCGAATATAGACTCAATCAATTAACTAAAATATCCAACGATTTAACAAATGAAATTAGGTAGGAAAGTTTTCTAAGTACCGGTTTTGCAGTTGGTTTACAAAATCAAATCAAGCTAATAAAATAAGAAGTTATTAATATCAGATACGCAATTCAATGGGAAAAATTAAACATGGTCAATTCAATTATATTAAATGATGCCGAGTTAAATGAAATAAAAGAAATATTCAATAGAAATAAAATGCCCTTACTTTCGGGTAATGAAATTCAGAAGTATCAATATTACATAATAAAACCACATTAATCTGCCTTGTAAAAATATCACACCTATCTGAAACCAATTATCAAGATATAATATTAAAACCTGTCATAAGAAAGGAACGTATTGTTCATCTAGAAAGTAAGGAAACACAATTCTGAAATTTATGAAGTAAAAAAAACCTGTAAAACAATAAAAAACATATGAATATGCAACAGAAATATTATTGTCAATATAAGTAATACTGATTGTATTCCTAATCTAATTAACGGAATGCATTATGTAATTGAAATCATATTAAAAAGCTAGAAGTGGTCGGTGAGGGCATAATCGTACTCAATGAATTTAGCGGTACTGTGAGCTGGAACAACACTATGACCAATCTCGTTGGCACATATTTAATCCACTTTTGGAACGACACCATTTACGCCAATAATACTTTGTTCAGCAATATGGAACAACCTTTAATGATAGCCGGAACACCGATAATACAGATGAACCCCACAGAAGTTGAACGCCTTAAGGTCGCCTTACTGTCGTACATTCAATCGAAGCCCTGCATATTAACAACACGAGGCAGTTTCAGAATATAAAAGAAGACACGTCGATGAACAGAATCTTCTGTTTAACAATTATCCTGAGTGCAATCCTCCACATGTGGTTGAGAAAAAAGAACGTCATCTTACAGATGGACATCACCGCCAAAGAAAAAATTACTTCGGAGAAACCCAACTGCTGACACAATGGGAAGTGCTGACTCAACGGGACGTGCTGACCCAATGTGAAGTTCGGACTCAATGTGAGGTGCTTAACTAGCAAAACAAGTGCTTAAACAAAACAAATAAAACTAAGCCGCGACGACCAACTACATAGCTCTGCTGACGTAGCGCTGCGGCTAGTAATTGAAATTGTAAAATAAGTCCTAAATTCAGTCTTAAAATAATTTTAAGTCTGCCTCGATATTGCGATTAAATAAAAATTCTGTTAAAGTATAAATTCTTGTGTTTAAACAATAAATTTATTTAACTTGTATGCACGTTCATATTCTTTTGAATACATGCATATACATAGAATCAATACCCCGCATTAATGTACAGAATTAACTAATCCACATAAACAATAATGATGTCAACTATATATAAGTTAAATACTTCTTTTATAGAAATTAATATTGAACTTGATTCTTTTATTGGGATTTGCAGACTGAAGTTTACTTAAAACAATTCTACCCTAGCTAGCTAAAAATTCTGAGTTGACGTCGGCAGCGCTGGATTCTCATGAATTGCAAGCGACAAACTTGCAGACTGCTGATTCTGCTGATTCGGTGTGTTTATTTGTGTTGTTTATTTGTGTTGTATTAGCAGTTCTTGACCGCTGTGGGATTGTATAATAATTCTCGTCGTTAACGCTTCCCCTCTTAATTTCTGCTTGTCCTCAAGCAGTTTTGGTTTTCAGTTTTTTTTTTTTTTTTTAAAAGTAGGGGACTTCGTTGATTGGAATTTGTTGTGGTCTGCGTGGTGTTGTTTTAGTTATTTTGGTTTGCATCTCTTTTCCTATGTCGGAGGTAAGTTGAGTTGGGATATTGCTTATTTGTGGTAAAACGTTTTTTCTTTCTCTTCGTAGCAGGTGAAGTATGATACTGATGATAACAGCTAATAGGAAAAGGATGACCAGCGTGATTCTATTGGTGTTGGATTGGTTGAAAAGATTTCGCAGTTGTCCGGTATTGTTGATATGAAGCGATTCTAGAGATTGTAGGGACAGTACTTTTATTCGTTTGACCTCCTCCGGTGTCATCTGTATAGTCGGTACTCCCGGCTTCAAGATAGTAGATTCAACGTTGTCGAACTGCTGCGCGTTAATGCTGATGAATTCGTTGTAAAAATGGATGAGTTAAGTTCCTTTAATGCTTTCTGTTGTTCCGTTCCAGGTCAAGTTAGTACCGAAATTGTTAAGTATTATGAGTCCGTTATCGATTTCTTCTATTTTGCTTAAGTGGTCCGCATTACTGAAGTTACAATATGCCCTAGTACCCTTTACTAAAGTTGGTATGCAATCTTTTATTACTTAGAGTAACAATTTTGTTTTTATGACATACAGTTATATTATTGAAAGTTTTACAATCTTTAGGTATCTCATAAATTTGCTTTTCATTAATAAAGAAAATATTATTATTACTTACACTTATTACTGGTTTAATTATTACGTGTTGGAAGTTTACTTTCTCTAGTGTAGGTATTTTTATTAAGTCGATAAGAACTGTATTCTTATGTAGAATCGAAACATGGGAGAATTCAAGCATTTCTTCGATAAACAGAGGAGTCAGCTCTTGGTCTTAGCACTGAGTTGATTACATCTACCCTTGCCCATTGAATGGCATGTCTTATGTTGTTAATTTCTTCTTTAATAAGTCTTATCTGATTTTGGAAGCTAATAGCTATTTCGTTAGAGAGGAAACTGTCCTTTTTAACCGCGTTTGTAAGGTCGTTGGAAATTTTTGTCAGTTTGTTGATTCTTTGTTCTAAATTTCTGTTTATTATTATTTGTTGGTTGTTAGTCATCGATATTCTGTGTTAACATTATTAGGTCGTTGTGCTCAGGATTTCCTGCCACATACTTCCAGGCTGACCCTAACCAGTTGATGGATCTAGTATGTATGCGTCTTAATGTGGAGGTTATTGCGTGAAAGGTGGTGAATGTTTGTGTTAGTTCATGGTGTAGAGTAGGATAAAGGTTATTATTATACCTTTGCAAAAAAGGTACATTAATTTGGTCAGAAGTTTGCAACGCATAGAAGGAAGCATCTCCGACTATATAAATTATATATATTCTTGATCAGCATGATGAGCTGAGTTCATTTAGCCGTGTCCGTCTGTCCGTATGTCTGTCTGTCCGACCGTCCGTCTGTATCAACGCAATCTCCTCCGAGACCCTTAAAGCTACAGAGCTGAAATTTTGCACCTAGGCTTCTTTTTTCTGCATTGTATATCTCGGAGTCATTCCGATCGGATGACTATATCATATAGCTCCCATAGGAATGATCGGTCATGAATATGCTTTAACCTCAATAACTTTGTTGTTTTCCAACGAAATATTACGAAAGCCGGTATTTGTGAGTATTGTATTTTTATATAATTCTTAACATATCCACCGAGTTTTTTCAAAATCGGTTGACTATATCATATAGCTCCCATAGGAACGATCGGTCACGAATATGGATATCGAGCAATAACTTTGTTGTTTTAAAAGCGATTATCACTTAATTTGGTATTTATAAGTTTTATATACTTTCTATCACATCTAGAAAGTTTTATCAGAATCGGGGCACTATATCATATAGCCCCCATAGGAACGATCGGCCAAAAAATTGGTTTTAGATGAAACAGCGATTCACTCGAAATTTGGTATATGTAAGTTTGGTATATATAAAAATGTGTCTGTTGAGTTTTAACAGAATCGGCCGCCTATATGATATAGCTCCTATAGGAACAATCGGACCAAAAAAAAATTATTATTATTATTTTCTTGGAGCCACGGGCATTATTAGTTTTATATACTTTTTTATAATTCTGGTAATTTATATGTAATTGATAAGAACAGTTGGCAAAGGTATCCGAACTTCGGCGTGGCATTTTCTATTTGTTTTAGGTCAATGATATGGGCGATGGTAGAGATTTGTATTTTACCCATTCCTCTATTTATGGAAATGGTTTGGGCGTTTGTGAAATTAATAGTTTCCATGAAGCTGTGACGAATCACAAATTTTGTTATTTTTTATATATTAATATAAATAGCATTAAGCTAACCCTCAGAATCGATATGCCCTAATTACTAAAGGGGATTAGTTCATCATTAGGTTACCGTTTCTAGCAAGAGAGCAATTGTTTTCTATTTCATCATTTGGTTACCGTTTCTAACAAGAGAGCAATTCTTTTCTATTTCCCTTTTTTCTCTCTCCTTCGCATTTCAATAGCCAGCGACGCCGACGCACCAACCGCCACGCCGTCGGTACAGTAGGTGCCAGCATAGCTAAGCTAAGACGTTTGGTCACGTACGCCAAAAGCTCGAAGGATAACTGTGAATCATCAGTAGCCAATCAAAACGCGCCACGCAAGGAAACTAGGGCAAAGGCAAGGGTTAGAAATAATAGCAAGATCACTTAGTTTGTGACCATCGCGGAGATAAGTTCTTAGCAGTGCAGAGTAAAAGTAAAAGAACAAGCAAAGTGACAGTGGGACAAAGATAAAGTGAAACCAAGTGAAAAAAAAGAAATCAAAGAAAAGAATAACATTATACATAAATTCTACCCGAACGGATTCCAGAAAACAAAAAGACTCAAGGAAAAGAAGAATTAATTAAAGCAAATATTATACTGAAGCGGGTAAGTCAGCCTTAGGGCCACGATATTCCCCTATTATCCTCTTCCTCCTCTAGGATAGTGTGAACTTAGGCAGTTAATATAGAAAACATGTGAAGTTAGAAAATAATAAAATTAAAACATGAAACAGTGACCCTTGACATTTCTCATTGTTATTCCTTCTTTTTTTTTTTTTTTTGACGTCCAAATTATAAGTATTCTGTGTAGATCGAATAGTCTACATTTATGTGTCTAATGCCTGTTTCAGTGTCCGGGTAATACCCTAACTGAAACAGTATTAGATATGGAAAGTGGATTTAGTACTATTTAATATTTATTTCGGTGTCCGGGTAATTCCCTAACCGAAATGATATTAAAAGGGCATGTCGGAGAAATAAATGTTGTGTTTTCATGGTACAGTTGGCATCATGTCAATCAACAACCATTTCAGTGTCCGGGTAATACCCTAACTGAAATGGTGTTGGTCGTACATGTGTCAACTTAGTGCCATTCAATATTAATCGACGTCCGGGTAATACCCTAGTCCAAGTAATATTAAATGCGCATGAATATAGAACCACTGTAATGTGGGTTCATGTAGAGTAGCAAAGTGGTCATGATGCCATTTGTTTAGCATTTCAGTGTCCGGGTAATACCCTAACTGAAATGTTAACAACTGCGCATCTGACTACTCAGTGTCATTTAATATTTATTTCGGTGTCCAGGTAATACCCTAACCGAAATAATATTAAATGTACATGTCTCCCCTTTGTACAGTGTTCACCCCAAATGAGTGTCTTTAATATTAATTGTTTAATTTTGTGTCTCGTACTAATTATTGTATGCCCTCTGTAGTGTATATTGAAGTTGTTGTAGGTAATTGGTCGTCTCTTTGTCGTGTCAAATAAATAATTATTTCTTACATATGCCTCAACTAGTTTAGGAATCCAGACGTCTGGAGTTTTACTTATAAATTTTCTGTAAGTAAAGGCCTTGGATAGATTGAGATGTGTACCCAGGCTGGAAAACTTCCTTACAAAACATGACCCAGTTCGTATGGTAGTCAGAAATCTGTGGAAAAGGAATTATTGGTTTTTTATGTTACTTTTATGGACGATTTTCCCGGATTCGGTTAATATGGTAGTACCCTTGTCTTCCTTCACCATTTCTTTCTTATATCTGGGTGTTAGTTTGGATCCTAATCGTGTGTTTTGTTTGACAAAGATTTCCTGTCCGCTATTGTGTTCTTTTATTTTTTTACGTCCTTTATTATGATACTCCAAATCTGCTGCTTGTTTAATTTTTATTTTATCTATATTGTTTTGTCTAGACTTGTCCGTATCTTCCCTACCGAAAAATATGTCTAGTGGTTTTCTTCCTGTTACTGAATGAATTGATGAATTATACTCATATACCGTTCTGTCTAATAATTCTTTGAAAACGTTAAATTTTTGGTTATTTTTTAAACACCTCATTATTTCTGACAAGGTGGAATGGAATCTTTTTACTTGTCCGTTAACTGAACTCTTGTAAGGGGGAGCTTTATAAATTTCGATGTCCAACTGGTCTTTAAGCATGAAGGTTATGGTTTCTGAATTTAGTGACTTGTCGTTGTCCATTACTATACACTTTGGTACTCCATAGTAGAACACCAAGTCGTGTAATGGTTCTTTAATGTCTTGGATAGCTTTTAATTTAATAATTTTTGCCTGAGCTAATTTTGAGAATTTATCTAGTGCCGTTAACACTAGTACTTTTTCTGTTGAGTAAATGTCTCTATGGATGATTTGTCCTGGACACTGTGGAATAGGTGTTTCTTTGAGTTCGGGTTTTGTCGGGTGTCTGTCATATTTTTGTTCTTTGCATACTCTACATTGTCTGAGAAGATTTGTGATTTTCTCTTTTATTTAAGGGAAATAACATTTTTCCGAAAGTTGTGCCTTGTTTTCTATTATGCCACGATGGGCCCTGTTGTGTTCTTTTAATATTTCTTCTTCTTGTTCAGTGTCTGTTAAAATATCTTTTACTTGTAAGGATGTCAATTTGATTTTATAGTTTTTAAAGTGTAAAGGATAGATTTTCTGTATTATTTCCATTATCTCTTCTGATGTTATGATTCCGTTTAAAAGATATTTAAAAGATATTTCTTTAAGATATCCAATATATCGTTTTCATTACAATCTGTTATCTGAATCTTGTGCCTATGGAATGTTGGAAATGGGATACTGAAATTATAAGTATTTGAATCGACTTTCTTGATGAAAATTTGGTTTTTAAATGCATTGATAGAAACTTCTACACTGAAAATTAAGTTTTCTGCTGAACTTTCAGCACTATGTTGTGTGGACGTAACTGAATTTATTTGGCTTGGTCTTGATAGGGCATCTGCTACTACGTTACTTTTGCCAGGTTTGTATATTAACTCATAATTATATTCTTCAAGGTATGCTTTCCATCTTTTTATTCTGGAATTTCCATTCCAGCTGCTGAGCGAATAGGTGAGGGGTTGGTGATCTGTATAAATTTTAATTTTTGTTCTACCGTATAGGAAGTTTCTAAGGGCTTTTAATGCCCAGATTATGGCTAAAATTTCTTTCTGGTTCGTGGCGTAGTTTTCTTCTGCTTTGGAAAGCGTTATGGAGATAAAAGATATTGGTCTGTCGCCTTGGGACAGCACTGCCCCTATGGAGAAGTTGGAAGCGTCTGTTCTAAGATGGAACTCTTTGTTGAAATCGGGAAATTGAAGAATAACTTCATCGGACACTAGGGAATTCTTGATTTTATTGAAAGCTTCTATCGCGTCTTGGTTCATATTAATGATTTTTTTCTTTGAATCCTTTTTGGACACACGTCCGTCTTCCCCTCTTAAAAGGGAGCTAAGTGGTTTTGCTAACTTAGCGAAGTCCCTTATGAACCTTCTATAGTATCCTGCTAGTCCTAGAAAGGCTCTCAGATCCTTTAAAGTTCTAGGTTGCGGATAGTTGGCTATTGCTAATACTTTGTTAGGGTTTGTCTCAATGCCTTTATCAGAGATAATGAATCCTAAAAATTCGACCTTATTTTTGTAGAACTCGCATTTGTCCAATTGACATTTCATATTGGCATCTTGCAGAGTTTGGAAAATGGTTTTCAGGTTTTTTGTGTGTGATTCCCTGTCTTTGCTAAAAATGATAATATCATCGATATAGATGTAGCAAATTTTTCCGATATGTTCTCTGAGGATATCATCGAGCGCACGTTGGAAAATAGATGGTGCGTTCTTCAATCCAAATGGGAGTCGTGTAAACTCATATTTTCCGTGATTTACGGAGAAAGCTGTTATCGGAATATCGGAGGCTTTTAGTGGGATTTGATGGAAACCACTTTTAAGGTCAAGGACAGAAAAGAGTTTATTGTTTCCGAGTTGAGCTAATACCTCATCAATCTCGGGAATGGGGTATCTGTCTGCTATGGTGACTTTATTGAGTTTACGATAGTCTATGACCATTCGGTATTTCTTTTCGCCAGATGCGTCTGGTTTCTTTGGAACTATCCTTACCGGGGAATTGAAAGGTGACCGTGAAGGTCGAATAATGCCATTATCTAACAGCTCCTGTATTTGTTTATTCACTTCGTCCTTTAGGGACATTGGATATTGATAAAATTTGGAATATATTGTATTTGTATATTGTATTTGTATATTGTATATTGTATTATTGGAATATATAGTATAGGTTAGTTTTTCGTTTGGGTCTGCAAAGAGATTGGGATATTCCTGGATAAATTGGTCAAGTTCTAGTTTTTGTCCATCATCTAAATGTTCGGTCCTGGGTATGATTATGTTTACTGCCTCGTATTTTTATACCTTTGCAAAAAAGATATATTAATTTTGGTCAGAAGTTTGCAACGCATAGAAGGAAGCATCTCCGACTATATAAAGTATATATATTCTTGATCAGCACGATGAGCTGAGTTCATTTAGCCCAGTCCATCTGTCCGTATCTCCGTCTGTCCGTCCGTCCGTCTGTCTGGATCAACGCAATCTCCTCCGAGACCCTTAAAGCTACAGAGCTGAAATTTTGCACCTAGGCTTCTTTTTGCTGCAGGCATTGTATATCTCGGAATCATTCCGATCGGATGACTATATCATATAGCTCCCATAGGAACGATCGGTCATGAATATGCTTTAACCTCAATAACTTTGTTGTTTTCCAACGAAATATTACGAAAGCCGGTATTTGTGAGTTTTATATATTTCTTAGCATATTTACCAAGTTTTATCAAAATCGGTTGTCTAATCATATAGCTCCCATAGGAACGATCTGTCATGAATATACTTTAACCTCAATAACTTTGTTGTTTTCTAACGAAATATTACGAAAGCCGGTATTTATGAGTTTTATATACCTCATAACATATCCACCAAGTTTTATCAAAATCGGTTGACTATATTATATAGCCCCCATAGGAACGAACGGTCAAAAAATTGGTTTTAGATGAAAATCTTGGTTATTTGGTATATATAAAAATGTGTCTGTTGAGTTTTGATAGAATCGGCCTACTATATGATATAGCTCCTATAGAAACAATCGGACCAAAAAAAAAAATTTTTTTTTACTCGTAAGTTTATTTTCTTGGAGCCATGGGCATGATTAGTTTTATATACTTTCTTATAAATCTTATAATTTATATGTAATTGATAAGAACAGTTTGCAAAAGGTATCCAAACTTCGGCGTGACCGAAGTTAGCCCATCCTTCTAGTTTTTCTTTTATTAGTATCTTTTTTCCTCCTATCTCGGAATCATCCCGATCGTATGTCTATATCATATAGCTCCCATAGGAACGATCGGTCGTGAATAAGCTTTAACCTCAATAACTTTGTTGTTTTCCAACGAAATATTACGAAAGCCGGTATTTGTGAGTTTTGTATAATTCTTAACATATCCACCAAGTTTTATCAAAATCGGTTGACTATATCATTTAGCTCCCCATAGGAACGATCGGTCATGAATATGGATTTCGAGCAATAACTTTGTTGTTTTAAATGCGATTATCACTAAATTTGGTATTTATAAGTTTTATATATTTTTTAACACATTTGGAAAGTTTTATCAGAATCGGAACACTATATCATATAGCTGCCATAGGAACGATCGGCCAAAAACTTGGTTTTAGATGAAAATCTTGGTTATTTTTAGCGATTCACTCACTGTAGGTTTGGTATATATAAAAATGTGTCTGTTGAGTTTTAACAGAATCGGCCGACTATATGATATAGCTCCTATAGGAACAATCGGACCAAAAAAAAAAAAAAAAATTTTTTTTATTCGTAAGTTTTTTTTTTGGAGCCACGGGCAAAAAGTTAGTTTTATATACTTTCTTATAATTCTGGTAGTTTATATGTAATTGATAAGAACAGTTTGCAAAGGTATCCGAGCTTCGGCGTGGCCGAAGTTAGCCCTTCCTTCTAGTTGTTATTGATAATATCCATGTTGTTCATTATTGTTGTCAATCTGTCATTAATTATTTGGTCTATTTGATTTTCAAACAAACTTGCTTCGGCAACTCTGTTGGCTTGATGCATTGTTTGCTGCGTTTGTTTTCTTGCGCCATTTGGTTTTTTAGAAAAATTTTTAATTATTTGATAAATTTAATTTTTTTATTTTAATTAATATTTAATAATAGTTGGCGATGCCGGTTTGTATTCTTGCAGCGCTTTTGTGCTTCACTTTTTCTTTAATTTTCGTCTCGGGTTACACTGCACAAGTTTGGTATGCTAAGCTTAAATTTGTTTTTTTTTTTTCTCTTTTTTTGTTATTTAAAAAATTTTCTTTAACTTCTTATATTTGTAATAGATTTTGATTAAATTATAAAGGAGTATACAACGAAGAAGAAAAATCGGCCTCCGATTCGTCTTCCTATAGCACCAAATAATCTTCTTCTATCTTCTGGCTCGTCAGTACCTGGCGGGTCAAAAAACTAATTTCGTCCCTTATTCTGGCCTACCAGAAAGTTAGAGGACTAAAATCGAAACTGTCAGAACTTTATTTAGTCAATCTATTATTAGATTTTCATATTCTGGTATTTACAGAAACGTGGTTAAGGCATGACATATCTGATGCTTCTGTTTTTCCCACAATTTTTTCAACTTAAAGATGCGATAGAACATCCAAAAATGGTGGAGTTTTAGTTTCTGTCAACACTGCGCTCTCTTCTGAATTAGTTCAGCCGTCTGCAACTCTTGACATCGAATTTGTCAGTGTCAAATTCGTATATTGATAGGAATTTGTTGTGGTCTGCGTGGTGCTGTTTTAGTTATTTTGGCTTGCATCTCTTCCCCTATGTCAGAGGTAAGTTGGGTTGGGATATGGCTTATTTGTAGTTTAACTTTTTTCTTTCTGTTCGTAGCAGGTGAAGTGTGATACTGATGATGACAGCTATTAGGAAAAGGGTGACCAGCGTGATTCTATTTTTGTTGGATTGGTAAACAAGATTTCGCAGTTGTCCAGTATTGTTGATATAAAGCGCTTCCAGAGATTGCAGAGACAGGACTTTTATTCGTTTGACCTCCTCCGGTGTCATCTGTATAGTCGGTACTCCCGGCTTCAGGATAGTAGATTCAACGTTGTCAAACTGCTGCGCATTAATGCTGATGGATTCATTGTAAAAATGGATAAGGTAAGTTCCTTTAATGCTTTCTGTTGTACCGTTCCAGGTCAAGTTACTACCGAAATTGTTAAGTATTATGAGTCCGTTATCGATTTCTTTTATTTCGCTTAAGTGGTCCGCATTACTGAAGTTACAATATGCCCTAGTACCCTTTACTAAATTTGGTATGCAAACAGTATTACTTAGATTAACAATTTTGTTTTTATGACATACAGTTATATTATTGAAAGTTTCACAATCTTTATGAGAATAAATTTGATTTTCATTAATAAAGAAATTATTACTGTTTAGGTGTACAATTTTATTGTTTCTTATTACTGGTTTAATTATTACGTGTTGGAAGTTTACTTTCTCTAGTGTAGGTATTTTTACTAAGTAGACAAGAACTGTATTGTTATGTAGAATCGAAACATCTCTTGGTCTTTGAATATGTCATCTATGATTGTCAACTCGTCCTCGCTTAATAGCACTGAGTTGATTACATCTACCCTTGCCCATTGAATGGCCTGTCTTATGTTGTTAATTTCTTCGTTGATAAGTCTTATTTGATTTTGGAAGTTAATGGCTATTTCGTTAGAGAGGAAACTTTTTAACTGCGTTTGTAAGGTCGTTGGAAATTTTTGTAAGTTTGTTGATTCTTTGTTCTAAGTTTCTGTTTATTATTATTTGTTGGTTGTTATTAGTCAGGATCTCCTGCCACATACTTCAGGGCTGACCCTAACCAGTTGATGGATGGAATAGTATGTCTGCGTTTAATGTGAAGGTTATTGCGTGAAAGGTTGTGAATGTTTGTGTTAGTTTATGGTGTAGAGTGGGATAAAGGTTATTATTTTTTAATTCGTTTGGTCTGATAGTAAGTTAATGGCATTTTCTATTTGTTTCAAGTCAATGATATGGGCGATGGTTATGGTAGAGAACTGTATTTTACCTATTCCTCTATTTATGGTAATGGTTTGGGCGTTTGTGAAATTAAAAGTTTCCATGAAGCATGACCCAGTCCGTATGGTAGTCAGAAATCGATTCGGTTAATATGGTAGTACCCTTGTCTTCCTTTACCATTTATTTCTTATATCTGGGTGTTAGTTTGGATCCTAGGCGTGTGTTTATTTTGACAAAGATTTCCTGTCCGCTATTGTATTCTTCTGTTTTTTACGTTCTTTATTATGATACTCCAAATCTGCTGCCTGTTTAATTTTTATTTTATCTATGTTGTTTTGTCTGGACTTGTCTTGTGTGTGAATGATAATATCATCAATATAGATGTAGCAAATTTTTCCGATATGTTCTCTGGGAATATCATCGAGCGCACGTTGGAAAATGGATGAATCCAAATGGGAGTCATGTAAACTCATATTCTCCGTGATTTACGGAGAAGTTTTTAGTGGGATTTGGTGAAAACCGCTTTTAAGGTCCAGGACAGAAAAGAGTTTATTGTTTCCGAGTTGAGCTAATACCTCATTAATCCCCGCTATCTGCTATGGTGACTTTATTGAGTTTACGATAGTCTATGACCATTCGGTATTTCCAGATGCGCCAGATGCGTCTGGTTTCTTTGGGACTATCCATACCGGTGAATTAACAGGTGACCGTGAAGGTCGAATAATGCCATTATCTAGCAGCTCTTGTATATTCACCTCGTCGTTTAGAGACATTGGATATTGGTAAAATTTGGAATATATTGGGGAATCGGTAGATGTTCTTATTTCTGCTTCGACATTGGTGGTATAAGTTAGTTTTTCGTTTGGGTCTGCAAAGAGATTTGGATATTCCTGGATCAATTGGTCAAGTTCTAGTTTTTGTCCATCATCTAAATGTTGGGTCCTGGGTATGATTATGTTTACTGCCTCGTTTTTTTTCTCTTTTATTGGTAACTTTTTTCCTCCTCTAATCGTCATTATTTTTCCAGCTACGTCAATTACTGCTCCTAAGTCTTTAAGGCTGTCGTTGCCAAGAATGGCATCCAATCATTTGAGGTGTGGTAGTAAAAAAAATTTTACATTGCATTCTGGATGGTTGAATAAGTTTGCTAGTTTGTAGTGTGTGATATTTACACTATCTCCTACTGTTATTACTTTAAATGGTTTTTCATTGGGTTTCGGATTCGTTACTAGTTTTGGTTGAATATAATTTCTATTCGAACCAGTATCAATAAGAGTTTTAATAGTTTTGTGACCCCTCACCATGCATTCGAAATAGGGAAGTGAGGAGTCGTTCATTCTAAAAAATTTACGTCTGTATCTGAATATTGTGGAGCTGTTGGTTCATTGCTTGAGGTTGATTGGTCTACATATTCTGTCAAGGTCATGTCGTATCAAATTGAGGTCTGTTCATATAGTTGACTAACTTCGTCTGTATACTACTACTGTCTAGGCCAGTGTCGTGGTTGATCACCAAACTGGTTAGGTGGTCTTTGAAAATGACCGGGTTGTCCATGATTAAATGGTCTGTGTTGAGCAGTGTTTAAGCGTTTAAAATCGAATGGTAAGTCCGTCGGAATCATCGGTATCCGCGGGATCAACACATCCTCTCCGTTGTATTTCCCTTTTATGATTGTCGCCTCAATGACGTTATTCATCATTCTTTTCGCAGCCAGTCTTGTTCCATTGCATAGTCGAGGTTGATTAATGTTACGCAGCATGATGACAACTGATCCTACTTTTAACTGCAAATTGTGAGTTATTGAACTTTTGCGCTATATCTGGGAAAACTCGCTGAATAAGCTCCACTTTTGAGTCTGTGATGTGACAGAAATCTGTAGGTAATGTGATGAATCCGGTCGAGGTGTCCACTGCAACTTTATTATTTCCAATGTCTAACAATTGCTTCGCAAACACATTAGCAGTTTTATCTTGTTGCAAAAATACTCGCATGTTAGTTGTTAAGTGGAGTGTCTTTACGTACTGCCACAAATTTGATGATTTTAGGCATGCATTTAGTTCATCAACAACAGTTGATCGGGGAATAACTGGAAGAGTCTGACGAAAATCACCGAAAATATTTTGGTTGTCACGAAAATCTTTCAACGTTCTGTCCAGTGCCTCCAGTGACCTCTTATGGGCCATTGTGCATTCATCCCAAACAATCAATTTGCATACCTGTAGGATATTGGCCATTGCGCTATTTTTGGCAATGTTGCAAATTGGTGTTTTGCATGTTGCAGCTATTCCAGATGAAGCCAACGCTAGAGCAACATCATTTCGCGATCTGATCCTCGCCAAAAGCAATGAAATTAAAAACGTTTTTCCGGTTCCTCCGGGAGCATCAAGGAAATAAATTCCACCAGATCCACTCCACTGTTCACAGCTTCTATCAAAGTGTCGTACGCAATTCTTGGTTATTGAACTTTTGCGCTATATCTGGAAAAACTCGCTTAATTCTGAGTCTGTGATGTGACAGAAATCTGTAGGTAATGTGATGAATCCGGTTGAGGTGTAAGAGTCTGACGAAAATCACCTGACAACAGAATCATGGCCCCATCGAAAATATTTTGGTTGTCACGAAGAAAAATGCTGTTTTGAGGATTTTCCCGGCAATTATTCGAATTTTTCTCAACTTTTACACCTTCCCTAGACCTCCTCGAATAATTCAAGACCAAGAATAGATAAATCCGTTCAGCCGTTCTCGAGTTTTAGCGAGTCTAACGAACAGCAACTTATTTTTATATATATAGAGAAGAGATAATATGTGTCAAAGATATTGTAGTGTAAAAATTTTAAGGGAAAAAATATTAATGTTATATTTTATATGAATTATTTTTATTACTAAGCTTGAATTTGGTTTTCTTTTAAATTTTTTTTTTTCTTAAATATTTTTCTTTTAAAATTTTTTTAAATTTTCGTTTAACTTTTCCTGTTTTTTTTTATACCTTTGCAAAAAAGGTATATTAATTTTGGGTAGAAGTTTGCAACGCATAGAAGGAAGCATCTCCGACTATATAAAGTTATATTCTTGATCAGCACGATGAGCTGAGTTTATTTAGCCCTGTCCGTCTGTCCGTATGTCCATCTGTCCGTCCGTCCGTCTGTCTGGATCAACGCAATCTCCTCCGAGACCCTTAAAGCTACAGAACTGAAATTTTGCACCTAGGCTTCTTTTTGCTGCAGGCATTGTATATCTCGGAATCATTCCGATCGGATGACTATATCATAAAGATCCTATAGGAATGTTCGGTCATGAATATGCTTTAACCTCAATAACTTTGTTGTTTTCCAACGAAATATTACGAAAGCCGGTATTTGTGAGTTTTATATAATACTTAACATATCCACCAAGTTTTATCAAAATCGGTTGACTATATCATATAGCTCCCATAGGAACGATCGGTCATCAATATGGATTTCGAGCAATAACTATGTTTTAAATAAATTTGGTATTTATAGGTTTTATATACTTTCTAACATATCTGGAAAGTTTTATCAGAATCGGGGCACTATATCATATAGCTGCCATAGGAACGATCGGCCAAAAATTTGGTTTTAGATGAAAATCTTGGTTATTTTAACAGCGATTCACTCACTGTAAGTTTGGTATATATGTAAAAATGTGTCTGTTGAGTTTTAACAGAATCGGCCGACTATATGATATAGCTCCTATAGGAACAATCGGACCAAAAAAAAAAAATTTTTTTTTATTCGTAAGTTTTTTTTTTTGGAGCCACGGGCAAGAAATTAGTTTTATATACTTTCTTGGAATTCTGGTAATTTATATGTAATTTATAAGAATAGTTTGCAAAGGTATCCGAACTTCGTCGTGGCCGAAGTTAGCGCATCCTTCTAGTTTTTTGTTTTTATACCCTGTACCCATAGGGTAAAAGGGTATATTAAAGTCGCTAAAATGTATGTAACAGGCAGAAGGAAGCATTTCCGACCCGATAAAGTATATATATTCTTGATCAGCATCAACAGCCGAGTCGATTGAGACATGTCCGTCTGTTCGTATGAACACGTGGATCTCAGAGACTACAAGAGCTAGAGCAACCAAATTTGGTGTCAGCATTCGTGTAGTGTCTACGCAGATCAAGATTGTTTCAAATTTTTGCCACGCCCACTTCCGCCCCCACAAATTATGAAAAACGAATAACTAAGGTCGTATTAAAGTTATTCTTAGTTAGTTAGGTATTCTTATTTGGAAAATCGAACAAAAAATATCGGAGATATTTCTATATACATTTTGTACTGAAATGCTCAGTGCGACATTGCGTAGTAAGTGTGAGCGAGATAGCAGGCGCTCGTTGCTGCTGCTTGTGAGGAAAATTTTAGTTTGAATTAATGGCAAATTTTAAGGAGTTTGATTTAATACAGTTACTTTACTTGGTACAGGGTATACTCAAAGTCGGCTAAGACGACTTGCTTGCTTCTTTTTTTTTAATTTCTATTAAAACTTTCCTTTTAACTTTTTCTTTTAAATTTTTCGTTTAACTTTTTTTTTTTTTTTTTAAATTTTCCTTAAAATTTTTCTTTTAACTTTTTCTTTTAAATTTTCGTTTAACTTTTCTTCAAAATTTTCTTTTTAAATTTTCGTTTAACTTTTCTTTACAATTTTTTTTTTAACTTCTTTTTAAATTTTCGTTTAACTTTTTATTTTAAAAATTTTTTATATTTTTTTCTCTTTAAAATTTTTCTTTTAACTTTTTCTTTTATATTTGTATTGTAATCTTGCTTACTCACTACTTTTCTTTTTCTTACAGGACTATTATTGTTGCAAGCTCCATCTCCGATGGTGCCGAAGTATTCCTTAGCTTAGCTACTCGTGGTTCGGCGGTCCACACGATTTTCTGAGGTGTACTCTGCGAACTGGTCAAACAGAGTGTGAGCCCACAAATTGAAGTTGTTATTGATTTCGTCCTTGATTGCCAGTCACGGGAGTCTGAATCAATCAAGGAGCAATCTAATCACTTAAGTAACGTTTTATCTTCTTGTGATAGATTTTTGGTTTCACACACTTAGAAAGAGTTTTCTTCTATCGCGGTTAATTGTCCGATACGCGTACGTAGTTAACGTTTTGCACTTTTGCACTTATATCGGTCCCTGCTCGGGCGCCGATTTGATTCTTTTATTGGGATTTTCAGACTGAAGTTTACTTAAAACAATTCTACCCTAGCTAGCGAAAAATTCTGTTGGCAGAAACTTGCGACATCATTGGCATGCGGCTGCGGCTGGATTCTTATGAATTGCAAGCGACAAACTTGCAGACTGCTGATTTGGTGTGTTTATTTGTGTTGTTTATATGTGTTGATTATATGTGTTGTATTAGCAGTTCTTGACCGCTGTGGGATTGTGTAATAATTCTCGTCGTTAACTTATATAAATTTTAACTATATTTATATATGTATATCTCTGTATATATAAAAATAAGTTGATGTTCGTTAGTCTCGCCAAAACTCGAAAACGGCTGAACGGATTTATCTATTCTTGGTCTTGAATTATTCGAGGAGGTCTAGGGAAGGTGTAAAAGGTGAGAAAAATTCGAATAATTGCCGGGAAAATCCTCAAAACAGCATTTTTCGTCGTGACAACCAAAATATTTTTGGTGAGGCCATGATTCTGTTGTCAGGTGATTTTCGTCAGAATCTTACACCTCGACCGGATTCATCACATTACCTACAGATTTCTGTCACATCACAGACTTAAAATTAAGCGAGTTTTCCCAGATATAGCGCAAAAGTTCAATAACTATAAATGGCTGGGTGAACGAGCAATATTAGATGGTAGCATCCGTTCCGTTACTCAACAAAAGTGAAAGTGAATCGTAGCATCCGTTCCGTTACTCAACAAAAGTGAAAGTGAATCGCGACAAAATTGCATAGTCTCAAAATACATAGTATTTCTCACTTTGATTAATTACAATTTACGATGCGGAGGAGAAGACGACCTGACTTAGGTCGTCGTAGTCAATCTGACGAAAATCACCTGACAACAGAATCATGGCCTCACCGAAAATATTTTGATTGTCACGACGAAAAATGCTGTTTTGAGGATTTTCCCGGCAATTATTCGAATTTTTCTCACCTTTTACACCTTCCCTAGACCTCCTCGAATAATTCAAGACCAAGAATAGATAAATCCGTTCAGCCGTTTTCGAGTTTTAGCGAGACTTACGAACAGCAACTTATTTTTATATATATAGAGATATATATATATAATTCAAATTTTGCGACCACAATTCCAGCGCTTCTCAAACCTCTGCTTTGAACTTGTTACATACCGCGGCCTCTCCTACTCTCCGTTACTTGCCAACATTGCAGCTCCCACTTGTGAGTGGGTGCGTTCGCTGTTGCGGTTCTATGCCATCCCAATTAGACTCACTCTCAGCGAAATCACGCGAGCCAACCTGCAATTGCTCTCATGTGTTTGCTATTTACTTATTCGCAAATATTCGGCCTTTGCAGTATCCCTCTCTTTTTAAATTTATGTAATCATGTTTATAAATATGGTGGCCGATTTAAATCACGCGATTTACATGTTTGAATTTTTGCTTTCGGTTCGATCGCACATACAAACGCGCGCTTCGATCATATTTGAATTGCTTTTGGGCCAACGATTATTTAAATTATTAGCCGCTTTTATGACTTAGATTTATGCAGTTTAAATTTTGGCAGATCTAGATTTTGGTTCTGAATTCGACTAGAAATATTTAAGAGCAAATTAGCGCCAAAAGCTTTAATTCTAGAACTCTCTTAATGCATCAAATAAAGTTTAAGAATATTGCACTTAGCAACAGCTAATTACAACTTTCGACGCATGCGTCTCGCTTACACCTACAACAGCATTAAAGCACATGTGCGCAAGATCATACGATTAAACTGTTAGTTTTGGAGCTTTAGCTTGCAAAAGTCGTCTATAAATAAGAGAGTTGAGGAAAGCTTAGAAAAGACATAATTATTTTGGCACAGATTATTGAAAAGTGAAGTCAACATAGTGTTACATATTGTCGCAAGTGGAAATATAATAAATTTTGAACTTATAAAAATTAAATATTGTGTTGCTATAAAGCAACTATAAATTATTAAAGCCGATTGTGAAATTAAATCATTCAGTGCCAGATTCAGGTGATTTTTATTAGAACACATAAGTGTATTTTGTAATTAATTATTTATTGTTTCGGCAGAAATTTTATCCCAAGCTTGGCGGCTGCGGCACCAAAGATTAGCAGATATAGAGTGCCGTGCAGTGGGCCGAGATACACCAAAAATTGAATTCCAGTTGAGACAGCAATAATCAGCTAAGACAGGACTGTGCACTGAATTTTTAAAGAAGGAAGAATTTCTAAAAACTTAAATTATCTAAAAACCTTAATTATCTTGGATAAGAAGCTAAATTAAATTTTGTGACAGGATTTTCGTTTTTTTTTTTTTGCACATTATGACGAAGCAGTTTTTTAAAGCTTCGCCCCAATGAAGGGGATATATATACATTCATATTTTTTGTTGTTATTTATAGTCTAATTAGTCTTAAGTTAATGAAGTCATTAAAACGTTATACTCTGACTTGTTGTTAGTATTTTTATTTGTCGAACTAGTTCCCCAGCAGAGCATCTCTAAATCAGACCACCGCCAATACAGACACACACACATACACATACATCGGGCCACCAAAGACATATGGAATGCAACGGGACTTCCCAAAAAGGCGCCAGTTGCTACTGCGCAGTTTCTAGTGCCTCTTACATACATATATAGGCATGTATATATATATATGTATGTTCCTATGATTCTATACAGACATTTATACACATGTCACGCCATATATAAGTTAAATATATTCAAATTGAATATGATGGTTTAACAAAAATTTGTTTATTAACAGCAAGATTCAAATTAAGACTGAGATTACAATTAGAATTGTTGGCCTGATGAAGTGTCGGTTCGGTGGCACCGCGACGTCAGCAGAGCTATGTATTGGTCGTCGCGGCTTCGTAGTATTTGTTTCTTTGGAAAACTTTGATTCTACGGAAGACTTTGATTCAAAGTAAAATATTGGTCAGCCCATTCATTCTAAGTGAGCACCTTGTCTCAGCAGTTGTGTTGATTCTATGGAAAATATTGGTCAGCCCATTCATTCTAAGTGAGCACATTGTCTCAGCAGTTGTGTTATGTTGAAACATGTATTTATTTGTCGGACTGCCAATACATAAGTAGTTGTGGATATTAACTCTTCCCCCTCAGATTCCAGCTTGTCCTCAAGTGGCTAGGAAAACGGGATATAGTTAAAGCGTGGCATTAATTGTGGAAGAACAACGTAATGGCTGTTATTCTGTTATTCGATGTATCTTCTTTTATGTTTTGGAGCTGCCTCGTGTTGTTAATATGCAGGGCTTCAGGCGTTCAATTTCTGTGGGGTCATCTGTATTATAAGTGTTGCGGGTATCATTAGAGGATGTTCCATGTTGCTGTATCATTGACGTAAATGGTATTGAGTATGATTATGCCCTCACCGACCACTTCTAGTTTTGGAATATGATTTGAATTACTAAACTAACATAATGCGTTCTTAACGTTAATTAAATTAGGAATACAATCAGTTTTACTTATATTAACAATATTATTTCTGTTGCATATTCTTATATTTTCTATTGTTTTACAGGTTTTTGTTATTTCATAAAATTCAGAATTGTGTTGAAATATTTCCTTTATTTCATTTGTTAAATCATTGGATATCTTGGTTAATTGATTCACCATCGACTCCGTGAGTAGGAGTAAATAATTATAAATTTTTAATATTGCTTTTGTGAACGATTCTATTTTTTTCAGTTAAAACTGTTATACCCTTATCCTCTTTGACAATTTCCTTTTTGAATCTAGGAGTGAGCTTTGATCCTAATCTTGTATTACATTTTACAAAAATCTCTTGCCCTACCTCGTACTGTTTAATTTTTTTCCTCTCTTTATAGTGTGTTTCTAAATCCGTTGCCTGTTTTTGTGTTATTTTGTCGACGAGGTTTTGTCGGCTTTCTTCATACTGTTCAGGAGTTGTAGTTATCTTTCGTCCGAAGAATACGTCCAAAGGTCTTTTGTTAGTGACAGAATGTATTGAGTAGTTGTATTCGTAGATTGCTTTATCTAGTAGTTCTTTAAAAGTTCGGTGTTCTTGCTTGGTTTTAATGCATCTCATTATTTCAGAGAGTGTAGAGTGGAATCTCTCAACTTGTCCGTTGACAGCACTCTTGTAAGGCGGAGCCTTGAAAATTTGTATATTCAGTTGATCTCG
This sequence comes from Drosophila neocordata, assembly GCA_018903615.1. Taxonomy (NCBI): domain Eukaryota; kingdom Metazoa; phylum Arthropoda; class Insecta; order Diptera; family Drosophilidae; genus Drosophila; species Drosophila neocordata. The sequence continues at coordinate 292,131 of JAEIGI010000058.1, forward strand.
TAACATAAATGTTATGGACTCAGAATTTAGAGATTTTTCATTATCTATAACAACGAATTTGGGAATACCGTAGTAAAAAACTAGATCATGAACGGGCTTTTTTATATCGGCTATTGCTTTTGAATTTATTATTTTTCCTTGCGCAAGTTTTGAAAATTTGTCTATTGCGGTCAGTACCAGCATTCGTTCTGTTGAGTAAATGTCGATGTGTATTATGTGCCCAGGATATTGTGGAATCGGTGTTTGTCTGAGTTCCGGATTTGGAGGATGTCTATCATATTTCTGTTCTTTGCATACTTGACATTGTTTAACAAGATTTAAGATTTTGTTACCCATTTTGGGGAAGTAGAATTTTTCGAGTAATTGGATTTTATTTTCTTGTGCGTTTCGGTGAGCCCTATTGTGAATCTTAAGAATTTCTTCCTCTTGCTCTGTTTCGCTAGTGAGGTCTACAACCTGCATTGAAGTGAACCTGGATTTAATGTTTTTAAAATGTTTGTGATAAAAGTTTTGAATTCTACCCATAATATCCTCTGTCGTAGTGATCCCATTTATGACGGATGGGTTAAGGTATTTTTTTAGCAAATTATAGAGATCATCATCAGTGTAATCGGGTCTTATGATGACGTGTCTATGGAAGGTGGGGAATGGGAGACTGAACTGGTAGTCGAGTTCTTGACCTCTGCGGATAAATATTTGATTTTTAAAAGAATTAATGGGGACTCCTATACTAGGAATCAAATGTTCGGATGAGCTTTCTGAGCTGTGTTGAGTTGTTACTGAATTTATAGGGGTGATTCTGGATAATGCATCAGCAACTCTGTTACCCGTGCCTGGCTTGTAGAGGAGTTCGTAATCATATTCTTCCAAATAGGATTTCCATCTTTTTACCCTGACATTACCATTCCAACTACTAAGGGAGTAAGTTAGAGGCTGATGGTCTGTAAAAATTTTTACTTTTGCTTTACCGTAAAGGTAATTTTTGAGGGCTTTTAGAGCCCAAACTATTGCCAGCATCTCTTTCTCGTTAGTGGCATAATTTTCCTCAGCTTTAGAGAGTGTTCTAGAGAGAAACGAGATAGGTCTCTTATCCTGGGAAAGCACAGCACCTATGGCAAAGTTGGATGCATCTGTTGTCAGATGAAATTCTTTATTCGGGTCTGGAAAGTAAAGTACTACTTCGTTAGAAATCAAAGCATTTTTTATTTTTTTAAAAGCTTCTATTGCATTGTCATTAAGATTCACAAGTTTTTTTGCTGATTCCCTTTTGGACACTCGTCCATCTTCTCCTCTTAGAAGGGAGCTAAGTGGCTTTGCTAACTTGGCGAAGTCTCTAATAAACCTCCTGTAATAACCTGCTAAGCCTAAAAACGCTCTTAACTCTTTCAAACTCTGCGGTTGGGGATAGTTGGCTATTGCTTCTATTTTTAGTGGATTTGTTTCAATTCCTTTACTACTTATGACAAATCCAAGAAACTCAACTTTATCTTTGAAAAATTCACACTTATCCAATTGGCATTTAATATTCGCGGCTTGGAGTGTTTTAAAAATTGCATCCAAGTTTTGTCAATTGCGATTCGCTGTCTTTGCTGAAGATAATAATGTCATCTATATAGATGAAACAAATTTTCCCAATATGTTCGTGTAAGATATCATCAAGAGCTCGTTGAAATATTGCAGGAGCATTTTTAATAATTCCCTGACTTGGCTATCTACTTCGTCTTTTAGGGACATGGGGAACTGATAAAATTTGGAATAAACGGGAGAGTCAGTAGTTGTTCGGACCTCTGCTTTTATTGTTGTGGCGTAAGTCAATTTTTTATTTGGGTCTGCGAATAGGTTTGGATATCTGGCGAGCAATATCTCCATGTCTTTCTTCTGTTGGGAGTTTAAATGATCTATTTTGGGGGTTATTTGGTTAATGGCCTCGTATATTTTTTCTTTAATTTTAATATGAATGTCGTTCTTTACAATCATTAAAAGTTTGTTGATTTTAATTTCTGCCTCCATCTCCTTAAGACTATCGTTTCCTATGATCGCATCAAAGGATTTCAATGTTGATAGGAGAAAGAATTTGACTTGAATGTCCGGCCGATTGAATAGGTAGGCTAATTTATGGTGGGTGATTGCAACACTACCACCGACAGTAACTGCTTTAAACGGAAATTGATTAGGAATTGGGTTTTCTACCAGTCGCGGCTGAATATAATTTCTATTAGACCCTGTGTCGATTAGGATTTTTAAAATTCGACCTCCTACTTTACAAAATAGGGTAAAGAGGAGTTCTTCATTCTAAAAAATGCAAATCGGTGTAATTTGATTGTTGTTCGTTGTCTAATTGGTCATTTCCAGTTAGTTGGGTGTATTCTTCTAAGGACTGTTGTATGTCATGCTCTTGTTCATAATCTGTAGCTACTTGGTTATATTGATATTCGTCGTTTAGTGTGGCGTGAGTCGCGTCTTGCAGCTGGTCTGCCTGCTCATATTCGTTAGTTTGAATATTAAAGGTTCGTTGTCTCTTGTCCGTATGATTAAATGGTCTCATTGGTCTTTTCATTAACTCAAATTGTGGTCTAGTTATATAATTAACCTGTCTTGACCTAATACTTCTGTCTACTTCCATTGGTTCTGGACGTGGTTGAGGCTTGGGAGCCATTGGCCGTGGTGGGGCTCCTTGTTGAAATTTTTCAAATTGTTTGGGTGACCCAAAGGTCGGCTGCCGGAAAGGCATAAATTGTTGTGGTCGAGTACCGTATGAGTGAGGTGTCCAAGCATTACGTCCATTTTGTTGGTAAGGGTAAACATTATGCTGTGGTATTGGTGGGTAGGAGTTTCTAGGTGGTAATGGTGGATTCTGTCTTTGTCCTGTCACTTGTCTTTGGTCTGTTCTGAAGCTAGCAGAATGGTTCCTAGCGTTTGCATGTATTGCCCTAAAGTTCTGATTTTCTAGCTTCAAGCACAAATGCAATGCATTTGGCAAGTCTGCCGGCTCTTTCATACCTAATACCTAATAAACTCGCACAAAGGTGTCTAAGGCCTTATCCCTATATGCTTTCTTCATTACCGTTTCTGCTTCAGGATCTAACCCCATGCAATTTATCTTGTTTAAGATCAGAGAGAGATGTTTATAAACAACCTGATGGAATTCATCAACTGACTGATTGCTACCTTGTATTATCGTGGTCATTTGGTACTCTAAAGTACCCAAATCCATCTTATCAGCGAAATGCAATGTCAAGCAGCTTGAAATTGCTTCCCAATTGAGAGGAACATTGTAAGATTCCAATGCCGTGTTGGCATTGCCGGTTATCTTCGATCGAATGGTATGTAAAATGCCAAAATATTTCGGGGTGCCTACAAGATTTCCATAAATGTCTATGATTCTATCAATCCCTTTCTTCCAAGCACTAAACTCTTTCGGGTCTCCTGAAAAGTCTCTCACTCATTTTACTATGTCTGGTATTCTGTCCAAATCTGTCAGGTTGTCTCTCCTGTCAGAGCTTATGGTATGGTTAGCTGCAGTCGAAAAATCTGTGGTCTTGGTAAACAGGTTTTGTAGGAGAATGGGAAGCTGCTCCCTTAAAGCCTCACTAACCTGATGGGATATCTGTTCATACATTTGTTGATTCATATTTCCCTGGTTTACTTCAATATTATCTTGTTCTAGGTTTAGTTTGGGGGGTCTTATCAGGTTATTCAACTTTGCCATTCGATTTGAACGCGATTAAAGAGAAGAGGAAAGTTTACAATTATATTTGTGAATGGTTGATGATGCTACTCGTAATAAAGGAATTATCAAAAATATTTGTCATAGGAAAAAAAAAAATTTATTGTAAGTTGTGTCTCAAAAATATTAGTGTGAATTGTGTCAGAAAAATTATTAAGATAAATTTGATTGGTAGGAAATATTTTCTAATTTTATAACCAGAGGCTGGTTCTTTCCTTCTACTCTGGAGGGTCCCGTGGGAATTTCAGAGTTGGAATTTTTTGTTTTTTTTATACCCCGTGAGAGGTAGCGCATTTGATTATGATTTTACTGCAATTTTATATGTAATTTTTATACCCTGTACCCATAGGGTAAAAGGGTATATTAAAGTCGCTAAAATGTATGTAACAGGCAGAAGGAAGCATCTCCGACCCCATAAAGTATATATATTCTTGATCAGCATCAACAGCCGAGTCGATTGAGACATGTCCGTCTGTCCGTCCGTCTGTCCGTCTGTCCGTCCGTCTGTCCGTCCGTCTGTCCGTCCGTATGAACACGTGGATCTCAGAGACTTCAAGAGCTAGAGCTACCAAATTTGGTGTCAGCATTCGTGTAGTGTCTACGCAGATCAAGTTTGTTTTAAATTTTTGCCACGCCCACTTCCGCCCCCGCAATTTAGGAAAAACTAATAACTAGTGTTATATTAATGGTAGCGAATTCCTATTTGGCACACCCAATAATATGGCCAAAAGGTATCTGCTGACCAAATTTCGTTAAAATCGGACAAGAAATATCGGAGATATATCAATGTACAATTAGCACTGAAATGCCCAGTGCGACACTGCGTAGTAAGTGTGAGCGAGATAGCATGCGTTCTTTGCTGCCGCTTGTGAGAAAAATTTTAGTTTGAATTACTGGCAAATTTTAAAGAGTTTCATTTATCTACTTGGTACAGGGTATACTCAAAGTCGGCAGGGACGACTTGCTTGCTTCATTTATATTAATTTTACTTAATTCTAATTTTTATTATAATTTTCCTTCTTCTTGTTATCTTCTACTGTTTTTTTTTTTTTTTTTTTTGTTAGTTCTATCAATTTTTTTCTTGTTTTTCTTTCAACAATTTTCCTTTTCACCTTTCTTTGAAACTTTTCTTATAACTTCTTATTTAAAATTTTTCTTTTAATAATTTTTTTTTTTTTTTTTTTTTTTAAATTTCTCTTATAACTTTTTTTTTTTAAATTTTCTTTTAACTTTTCCTTTTAAATTTTCTTATAACTTTTTCTTTTAAATTTTTCATTTAACTTTTTCTTTGAGATTTTTGTTAACTCTTGTTTGATATTTTCCTTTTAACTTTTTCTTTTAAATTTTTTTTTTAACTTTTCCTTTAAAATTTTCCTTTTAACTTTTACTTTAAAATTTTCTTAGGACTTTTTCTCTTAATTTTTCATTAAACTTTTTCTTTGAAATTTTCTTTTAACTTCTCTTTGATATATTTCTTTTAAACTTTTCACTTTACTTTTTCTTTGAGATTTTCTTTTAATTTTTTTCTTATAACTAGCTTACTCGGCTACAAAGGTCTCCTCCCTCGATGTTCCAGATTTCATCCTTTTTGGTGACCCTACTCGGGATCCAGATACCATACTTCCGGAAGTGTCCTGCGAGCGTATTCTACAGGACTTGAGGACCAATGGTTTTCTGTTTTCCACTTCCTCTTACCGATCTATAAGTCTCCGAGGATGTAGTAGAACGCGTTGGTGCAGCTTAGACGCGTTTTGGTCTCTCACTAGTACCTCCGGTTCCGAATCATGTGGTTTCGGATTTTCCTGGCCGATCTACAATCGGTCGTCCTTTTTGTGACACGGTTATCCGCGGACGCGATAGCGCAACTTAGAATCGTTTTTTTCTCTCGTACAACACTATCAGGTCCCTGCTCGGGCGCCAGTTAAATATATTCAAATTGAGAATGATGGTTTAACAAAAATTTGTTTATTAACAGCAAGATTCAAATTAAGACTGAGATTACAATTAGAATTGTTGGCCTGATGAAGTGTCGGTTCGGTGGCAGCGCGACGTCAGCAGAGCTATGTATTGGTCGTCGCGGCTTCGTAGTTTTTGTTTCATTGGAAAACTTTGATTCTACGGAAGACTTTGATTCAAAGGAAAATATTGGTCTGCCCATTCATTCTAAGTGAGCACCTTGTCTCAGCAGTTGTGTTGATTCTATGGAAAATATTGGTCAGCCCATTCATTCTAAGTGAGCACATTGTCTCAGCAGTTGTGTTATGTTGAAACATGTATTTATTTGTCGGACTGCCAATACATATGTAGTTGTGGATATTAACTTATATAAGTATGTAGCAATAGGAATTGCAACGGGACTTGCGAATGAAGGCGACAGAGTTATTGCGCAGTTTCTTTTGTTTTAGAAACTTCTAGACGCCTAAGCTACGCATGTTTTGTGGCGACTGCATCGATCGCGTCATCGCCAAAATGCGTTGGCAACTTTTGATTGGTCGCTGCCGGCGTCGGCGAAAGGCCAAGGGCTGTGGAAAATTAAATCTGCAGATTAGTTGAGCTAGGACCGCGATCGAGTTGAGCTTGGACCTTTTGACCAAGAAGAGTCATAAAATTTATAACATTTGAAATCAAATCATAAACATGGCCCGAATTATTTCACCCGTAACAGCAAACCCCTTTAGTTTCTCCTTCACTCCTGCATTAATGTTCATGTAGTGTCTGTGCATGTAGTGTATGTTCTTGTAGTGTATGTATGTCTATGTAGGGAGCCATGCAAATAATATTAATCCTAGCCAATGTCCGGGTAACACCCGGACAAGAGATCTTTTGTCAGACCAATGTCCGGGTGACACCCTAGTTGCTTCGATGTAGATTCTTAAGCACTTAGTAGTTTTATGTCTATATGTAGTGATCCAGGATAATTCCTGCTCATTTAAGCCAATGTCCGGGTGACATCCTAATTGACTTAAATACTAGGAATTATCTAGAGTATTACGACTGGGTAATTCAAATAGGCCAATGTGCGGGTGATACCCTAATTGACCTAGTTAAATTCCCTAGGCTAATACTAACGTAGTGTGTTCTCAAGTCGATGTCGGGTGACACCCTAGTCAACTTGATATCCTTCCTTTGTGTATGTGAAAATGTTGTTAAATATTAACCATCCTTCCCCCTTCTCTTTTCTCTCCTCTGTTTGGCATAGTTAACTTGATAAACAACTACAGCAAGCCAACTCCCAATAGTATGGATATGGTCCCTTTTCTCAGTCATCAAGTCTGGGTTTCTTACATAAATTTTCTGTGTAGGAAAGGCCCTGGGGAGACTGTGAGTTGTACCCCGGCCTGGAAAAACTTCCTTACAACACTAAATACCACCAATTCCACCTAAGTGAAAACATCCCCGAACCAGACTTCTCCTAAAACCCATATAATTGAGTAACAATTATTAAATCTCCGTTGGAAATTTCCATAAACCATTTGTGCCTTAAATCGGTTTGTAGCGCCTTTCGGCGCAGGACGAAGCAGAGTACTTAGTTTTTTAATTAGTTAATTAGTGAAAAAAAGCGAAATGTAGCATAAGATCATGAATTAAATTAATTTAAATTTAATTTAAGTTTAAGTTAGGCAAGATTTTTTTAAGCCGATTTTTTAATCATTCTTTCTTTATCTAGGCTAACGTTAACCAGATAATTTCACAGTACCTACGCAGTCGCCATCGATCCAGCGCAAGGAATCTGTCTGAGTAAGAGTGTGATAACAAGTAGTCTTGTGAAATCAATTTTGGTTTATAAATTTTATTAATTCGTATTGATATCCATATCGATATCCGTATCGATTTCCATATCGACAACCATATCAATATTCATGTCGATATCAATATTGACATCAATTTCAATATCTATCGTTATCCATATCAATATTTTACAGGGATGTTGCTTTTCGTTCTAGCCAGTCTGCCTTTAACATGCCCCAACACTGTTAATTAGTGTGCTTGGAAGTTTTATTCTAAAATTAATAATGATTAGTTACAATAGATTTCAGAGTTACATGCCATTACCGCAGTGTTCTCCTCGGCTGCTAAACGAAAAAGAACTTCATTTTGGCGGAAGTTAGCTTAGGTTAAATTCTAGAGTGCCCATATTCACTTTAGGGTCTTAATACCAAATTCATACATTTCATGCTTAAGTTAATACTAGATTGTTGACACTGGTTTTCGTCCGACGACATCCTACCCCCCGTGGAGCGACGGCACCACGTCTAATACTGCTATTCTGGAGACAGGACGAATAACTCTGCGTACTCGCCCTCCATCGGCGACTCTGATGACGGCCCGGCGGGGTACCCCATCTGTTCCTGAGACCACTTCTTCGATTATGCCCAAGGACCAATCCCTCCGTGGTACCGCTGGATCGCAAATGTAGACGACATCGCCCTTGCTAGTGGGTCGTGTGCGCATACACCACTTCTCCCGTCTCACCAGCGTCGGCAGATACTCGTGGACCCACCGCTTCCAGAACCGATCCCTCAGTAGACGGGCCATGCGCCATTGCTTCCGGGTCTCGCATGGGGCTTGCAATTCCTCGCTCCGTCGAGGTGTATCGGGTATATTAGACGCTCCCTTCAGTAGATCGTTCGGCGTCAAGGGGGCGTCCTGATCCATCGTCACAGGTAAGTGCGTCAACGGTCGCGAATTGACGACATTTTCGGCTTCTATCAAGAAGCTCTGAAAGACGTGTTCCTTGGGGGCCACCTCATTCATCGTGTGCGCCAACACCCTTTTGACACACCGCACCATTCTCTCCCATACGCCTCCCTCCGCTGGGTTCAGCGGGCAGTTGAACACCCACTCGATTCGTCGGGTCGACAATTCCTCCTGTATCCTATCGGGCTCAAATACCTCTGAGAATCGCAGCGCCTCCCGATTGGCACCGACAAAGTTCTTCCCATTGTCGCTGCGGATCCTGACTACGGGTCCTCGACGGCACGCAAAGTTTCTTATGGCCAGTATACACGCGTCGGTCGACAGGTCGTGTGCCACTTCCAAATGGATCGCTCTGGTCTTCAGACAAGTAAAGAGGGCCACCCAACGCTTCTCTTGGTGTCGGCTGACAGTCACAAGCAGCGGCCCGAAGTAGTCCAGGCCTGTACACTGGAACGGCCAGTCTCCTGGGATCAGACGGTCCGCAGGTATCGGGCCCATCAGGGGCGGTTGCGGGTTGGAGCGCCTGAGTTTACATAGCGCACAGTTGTGGGTGACAAGTTGCAGTACACGTCGTATCTACGTGACCCAAAACTTCATCCGTACCTCGGTGATGATCGCATCAGCGTTCTGGTGCTTCATTTGGACGTGGTAATGACGCACGATGAGTTCCGACAGCATGTGTTTATGCGATAGGATGATCGGTCTTCGGGCCCCATACGGTAAGTTCAGGGCCGCGTCGATCCTCCCAGCTGCACGCATAATCTTCGCCTCGTCTAAGTAAGGCAGCAGTCCTTTTAGCTCACTTCGACTTCCGACCGGTTCGTTGGCCAGCAGGTTACCCACCTCGGATGGGAATGACTCCTGTTGAGCACGCCGAATTAGTGCTCGTTCGGCCTCGTCACATTCGGCCGCTGTGAGACCGTATTGTTCGGATTCGGTCTGCTCTTTGCGACATCGTCGCCCAAACCTAAGGACCCAGGCCATAGTCCTCAACAAGCGGTTGTACGCCGAGAACCTCTGCAATTGAATCAAACTATTATTATCGATTATCAGCGTCTGTCCAGAGAACAACGTCACTCACCGCCAATTCATGACCTTGTCTCACTGTATCCATTAGACGTGTATCCAACACGGCTGCTTGTAGCTCTAGTCTTGGGATTGACGTGGTCTTCATCGGGGCACACTTCGTTTTTGCACACACGAAGCGCACCCTCACTTCTTTGTTCTGGTACGTGGTTCGCCAGTAGGCTACGGCCGCGCATGCCAGTTCGCTGGCGTCGGTGAAGACGTGCAATTGGGTCGACTCCACCAGACCCGTCCCGAAGTAGTGGCGCGGGCATCGAAACAGGTCCACTTCCTTCAATTGGAGTCGCCACTTCTGGTAGGCGTTATCGAGGTCCTCCGGCAATGGCTCGTCCCACGAGGTATTCCTACGCCAAGTCTCTCGGAGAACGAGTTTAGCGGTGATTGTGAAGCAGCTTAAGAATCCCATCGGGTCGAACGTTGACATGACTATGCTAAGGAACTGTCTCTTAGTCGGTACGCCCTCCTGGATACGTTGGTACTTCACATTGTATCTAAATTCGTCGGTGGCTGGTTGCCAATACATTCCGAGAATCTTCTCCCTCTGTTTCCGTCCATCCCGCAGTTTTACCGCCTCCCTCTCGGCCCAGGGCTTCGATGATCTTAGGCGAGTTTGAAGTGAACCCTCGCAGCTCGAATCCGCCTGATGCGTGTATCTCTTTGACTCTAATTGCAGTGGATATGGCCTCGTCCTCCGTGGCGAAGCTGTCCACGTAGTCATCTACGTAGTGATAGTCGACTATGGCCTTGACCGCCCGTGGATCCGTGGCCTTGTAGCGTGATGCGTTCACAGTCATCACATGGTGCGCAGCGCTAGGGGGAGCAGGCGGCTCCGAAGGTCATCACTAGCATCTCATAAGTTTCGACGTCCCGTTGTGGGTTCCCATCTCGCCACAGAAATCGCTGAGCGCACCGGTCCTCTGGTCGCACATAAACCTGGTGAAACATTTCCTTAATGTCTCCACTGACTGCGAAGGCGCCTTCTCTAAAATGAAACAAAACGTTGAGTAGGGACTTGTAATGTTGGGGTCCCTTTATTAGCTCTGAGTTCAATGACACACAGCCCACTTTGGCGGCTGCGTCGAATATAAGTCGAAATTTTCCTGGTTTGTTTGGATTCACCACGGCGAAGTGTGGCAGGTACCATAGTTTTCCATTGTTGGTTACTTCAATTTCATCACGCTCCAGACGGCGGGCGTATCCTTTATTGACGTAGTCGTTCATTATGCTTCTATATGCCTTGGCGAAGTCTTGATCTCGCTCCATTTTCCGCTCTATGTTCGCTAGCCTGTTCAGGGCCATCTTGTAGCTTGGGGGTAACACGACTTCTTCATTCTTCCATATCAAGCCGGTTTGATAGTGTACACGTAACTTCTTTGTGGTATCATCCAGAATTTTCTGCGCTCGGATATCCTCATCTGAAGGAAGCGTCGGCCTTGGTTCAGCTCCGAGGTTATCTAGTTCGAAGTATTCCTTTACCATTTTGTAGATTTTGTCTTCCTTCATCGCTATGGTCAGACATGGGTTCACTTTAGTGTCGGACTGACACTTGCAGAGGACCCCGGAGACGTCCCATCCCAGTTTAGTGGCGGCGATGTATGGTCCTTGGTTGGTGACACCCCGTGTGCTAGTTGGCATCATAAGATGTTGGTGGTCCAGTCCTATCAGGATTCTAGGGACGGCATTGGTATAAGATTCGACGGGCAGGTGCACCTTTGGGTTCATCTTCTGGAGTTCTTCTTTGTTTAACGTCTGCATGGGTAAGTCCAGACCTCTTACTGCGTATACATCTTGCAGGTCGTACTTCTTGGTCTTGTCCAAACCGCTGATTTGTAGTCCCACCTTCTTCGTAGGCTCCTGCGTTGGCATGTCCTTGAACCATCTGACGTCGAGCTGGGTACGCACGCCGTCGAGTTCTAGGTCCTTGAGGAGCGTCTCGTCGATCATTGTTACCGATGAACCCCCGTCAAATAGAGCGTACGTATTCAACTGTCGGTTGGCCCCAAACAGCGTGACTGGGACAATACGGAACAGCACCCTTGTGGTGTTGCGGTTGATGCAACTAAGATTCATCTGTGGTGCGCTTCTGGGGGCCGTCACCTCCTGTTGTGGTAGCTCATCCACCGGGCGTCTAAATGGACGTGTTGACTGCTCCGATCGTCTAGGATGGCCTCTGTTGGTGGCTTCGTGTAGGAGGCTATGGTGGGTTCGCTGGCACCCATTAGCTTGACATCTTTCCCTCGTATCGCACGTTCGTGCCGTGTGTCCAGACCTCAGACACGCGAAGCATAGATGGCTCCTTTTAGCTATTCTCCATCTGGCTGGGGTTGATGATTGTATAAACTCGTTGCATTTGGTGACGTCGTGTGGCTCTCCGCACACTGTGCAGGCTTGATGCTCGTCTACCGGCGGTATGTTCTCCTCTTCTCTTGTGTTCGCGTACAACACACGACGTTTGGGCTCCATGCAGCCAGAGTCCATTATTAAGCATACTATATTGGCCAGTCCATTTAGCCAAGTGCTGAAGTCAACCACCGTGGGATGGGGTCTGATAGACAGGGCGTGTCTGGCCCATTCCACTCTCCTGTCCAGAGGTAACTTTGAAATCAATTCGTCTAATAGGGTGGGGTTCGTCAGGTGATGATCGCCCTCCACAGATTGTAGGAATGCGGCCAAATTGCTCACACGAGTGGAGAATGGGATAATCCTTGTTAAGTTTTGCTCTTGTATTGGTTGGACTTCTTTGATTCCTTGTAGTTGGCTGCGGATGAGTTGTTCCGGGCGCCCGTATCGGAAGCGCAGCTGTGTCACGGCGGCATTTACATTCTTTGGATGGATGAGGAGCGATCTTACAGTCTCCTGGGTGTCTCCCTTTAGTGCCTTGACCAGGCGCTGGTTGTTTTCCATGTCGGTGCAGCCATACATTTGCGTTGTCTCGGTGGACGCGCAGTAGAATATTGGCCAATCCTCGGGGTGCCCGAGAACTCGGGTAGATCTGGTAATTTCCTCGTCGTCCATGCGACCCCGGTACTTGGTGAGATGGCGGGTGTCATGTCGTCATTTGGCGTCCGCTGAGGCTGTGTACCTATGAGCGCCGGCTGTATTGCATGTGTTTGGAACGGCTGTCCCATATGGGTTGGCGTTGGCTTCACCGCGCTTGGATGCGATGCATTAAGGCCTGCCGCGGTGGACTGTACTAACTCCATGGTGTCCCTGTATGCCGGCTGTTGGGTGTATGCCTGTATCGGATAGAATTGGGTAGATGGGTTGTAGTACGCTGTGGGTGGTGCGGCCTGTGTCGGCGCCAGCTGCGCTGCTTGGGTCGGCGCCGGCTGCGTTGTCCGTGTCGGCATCGACAGCGCTGTTTGCGCAGACGTTGACTGCGCTGCCTGCGCAGACGTTGACTGCGCCGCCGGCGTTGACGTCAACTGCGCTGCCGGTGCTGACTGCGCTGCCTGCGTGTTGATGGGGGACGGGATGCGTGGTGGCCACGCTGGATGTCTCACTGGAGACGATATGCTCACAACTGGCCTGATCGCTCTTTCCAGCTTCCTTTCCAATTCTGCGATCCTCGCCCTTAGCTCAGCTTCCTGTGATCGGGTGGGTCTCGTCTCGCCAGAGTCCCCTTGGCGACGTCCATCAGTATTAGGTGTGTCGGCTGATCCGACTTCGTTGGCTGTGCCGACTTCACTAGTTATGCCGGCTTCCTTAGCTGTGCCGGCTTCACTAGCTGGCACGTCGTTTCTATCCACTGTGGCCGCTTGGCTGGGCCCTGGCATTTCATCTGTCCTTACGGTGTTTGGCACCGACAATTCCTCCGTCGCGTTCAGACGGGGGCTCCTTCTTGGGGAGTGATTAATGGGCATGGCTTCAGATTCTTACGGTGGTGTTTAATAGGGTCACAAGTATACACGCCGCTGGCTGCGGCAATCAATCGTCTCCTTGTGAGACTGGTGGCGGCTTGGTTCCGCCCAACAAACTGCTAGTGTATACACCGCTGGCTGCGGTAATCAATTGTCTCCCTGTGAGACTGGTGGCGGCTTGGTTCCGCCCAACAAACTGTTAATATGCGTGCCGCTGGCTGCGGCAATCAATCGTCTCCTTGTGAGAGTGCGAATAAAAGATGTTGCTTTTCGTTTTGGCCAGTCTGCCTTTAACATGCCCCAACACTGTTAATTAGTGTGCTTGGAAGTTTTATTCTAAAATTAATAATGATTAGTTACAATAGATTTCAGAGTTACATGCCATTACCGCAGTGTTCTCCTCGGCTGCTAAACGAAAAAGAACTTCATTTTGGCGGAAGTTAGCTTAGGTTAAATTCTAGAGTGCCCATATTCACTTTAGGGTCTTAATACCAAATTCATACATTTCATGCTTAAGTTAATACTAGGTTGTTGACACTGGTTTTCGTCCGACGACAAGGGATATTAATATGGATTTCAATAGGGATTTCCATGGATATCGATATGAATATTGATGTTAATATCGATATTTATATCGATATCTACATGAAAGATCAAATCAATATCTATAACGATTTCCTTATCGACATCTATATCGATATCCATATCGATATCAATATCGATTTCCATATCGACATCCATATCGATATTCAGATACATATCAATGCCATTATTGATATCAATATTGATATCGATATGTCAATATCAACATTTATATCGATATCCATATCGATATCGATTTGGATAGCCATATAGCCGAGGTACATATTGCGGTCACACTAGGCCCTTAACTTACAGAAAATTTGTAAAATAATGGATTTTAAAATAATAGGCATATTCTTTCTATGCAACGGGTATAATATGGACATCCAGTTTATATTAGATCCGTGTTTAAGCTACATAATAATCTATATAAATAAATCCCAAGGAGGACAAAGCTGACGCGGGAATCCGTTACTAGTGTTCAGAGGGGCAATTTGGGCATAAGGTAAAAGTAATAATAAATAATCGTACTTAATGAATTTAGCGATACTGTGAGCTGGAACAACACTAGGACCAATCTGATTGGCACATATTTAATCAACTTTTGGAACGACACCATTTAGTCAATAATACTTTGTTCAGCAATATGGAACACCCTTTAATGATAGCCGGAACACCCATAATACAGATGAACCCCACGGAAGTTGAACGCCTTAAGGTAATGTCGTTACAATCACTCGAAGCCCTGCATATTAACAACACGAGGCAGCTTCAGAATAAAAAAGAAGACTCGTCGATTAACAGAATAAAAGCCTGAATGCAATCCTCCACATGTGGTTGAGAAAAAAGAACGTCATCTTGCAGATGGACATTACCGCCAAAGGAAAAATTGCTTCGGAGAAACCCAATATCATACCATCACAACCCGATGCCACCACACCACAGCATCTTTAACGATATCCCCTACTTCTGTCCACTTGAGGACAAGTTAGAAACTGAGGGTAAGAGTTAATATCTACAACAATGTAATACAAAAGAAACTTTAATCAATAAATATGTAAAACAGGATCCAACAATCTAGTCCGACAATTAAACAGTCCGACAATTAAATAGCCCGACAAATAAACATTGCAACATATTCGGAACTGCTGACCTAATGTAAATTGCTGACACAATGTGAAGTGCTGATTCAATGGGAATTGCTGACCCAATGTGAAGTGCTGACTCAATGTGAAGTGCTTAACTAGCAACCGAGGTTTTCCAATAATAGAATTATAAATAAACAAATAAAAACCAAGCCGCGACGACCACCTACATAGCTCTGCTGACGTAGCGCTGCGGCTAATAATTGAAATTGTAAAATAAGTCTTAAATTTAATCTTAAAATAATTTTACGTCTGTCTCGATCTTGCGATTAAATTAAAATTGTGTTTAAGTATAAATTCTTGTGTTTGAACAATAAATTTATTGAACTTGTATGCACGTTCATATTCTTTTGAATACATGCATATACATAGTATCAATACCCCGCATTAATGTACAGAATTAACTAATTCACATAAACAATAATGATGTCAACTATATATATAAATTATAACTAATTATGTA